>VALG01005148.1:0-34841 GCA_009835305.1 Ipomoea purpurea
AGCGGTGTTATCGCAGGCCAAGCTCTTTGACTCGCGCAATCGTTGCGTTTCCCTCTCAGTCGTTGTAGCGGAATCTCATCGTAGAACTTGTTACTTGAATCATTTGGTTTGAAAAGTGATTCAGGTGGTCCACTTATATACTAGGCTCTCTACCCTGGCTCCTGGGTGACCGTCTCGCGACAAGATCGACGGCACCTCCTCCATTTCTGTTGGTTGCTGAGATCCTGGTGAGATCGAGAATCAATTCTCGATCGTCAATTCTATGAGTCATTCAGGCAGTCTCGCATGGTCCATCACGAAGACGGTTACTTTACTTTTCAAACCAGGCTATTATTGGGCTTCGAGTATCCGGGACCCGAGTGCGGCGACTATTGATTGGGGTCGACTTTACTCTTGCCACCATGAAACGCTGTGGCCAGAGAAGAAAGACTAGAGGTCGACGAAACAGATCGGATGCCAAATTTGCAGGCTAATGAAGATTATCTCTGGGGCCGAGTCGGACTGCGGTGACTGGGCCAAATAGGAAAGGTCTCTATGACGTTTGGTATCGGCCCTCTAGAGTGGCGACAGCGGCCGAAATCTCGAGATGTTTTTACCCATGAAGGCTGGTCGTTGCTGGACCCCCCGGCGCAGAGAGTTTCGGTTTTCGGAGCTGCTAAATGCGTCGAGGTGTAATAGCTGTTGATAGCTTAAGTATGTCCGAGAATGAGGTCCAGCCGTGTATTCGATTCTAGGAGCTGGTTATAGCCTTTCTTTGATTGGAATGTATAGAACTAGCCAGAGAGAGTCTGTTGTCCGAGCTTGTATGACGTCGCCACAACGCTCGCATATTAAAGGTATGGCCTTTAAGTCGGCCATCAAGACCTTTAAGTCAATCAAGGGGGAGTCGCTATAAATAGACTCCTCCACCCCATGTAAAGGACAAGATTTCGAATCCCGGAGAGGGCTTAAAGAATATTTCGAGTAAACCATTTTTCACTAAAATCAAGGCTTTGTGAAAGGTGTATCCTCCGGCTTTAGGTTGTGTTGGACCTCCTTGGGCCCGAAAACCCAAAAACCATCAAACTTATTGCTCTAAAATGTTTAAAATTTAAAAAGATGATCAAAGTAGTTTTTTTTATCAACTTTTTGAAAAAATTATTTTATATGTATCAGCTTATTGCATTGATATACAATGAATACTTATTTAAATACAAATATTAGGCATTAAATTAATCGCGTAAGGCGCGTGTAAAACTATGTTATTAATAAGTATGGACATTTTGAATATTTATACTACTTACTAATTTTTTACGCGAATTGTGCAAATGAGATAATATTCAATGATTATTTATAAATAAGTAATTCAATTATAATAATGCAATATTATAACCGGAGATGTTCATGCATATGTAGTTGAATGGTGAAATTTGTTTATTTAAATCAGTAATTCAAAGTGTATAAATGCAAGATAATATATGGAGAGATGATTTATAATTGTCACTAAAATAACATGTTTACAACTTTGTAATAACGCTAGTCTAAATACTTAGTCTAAAAATGATAGTCTAAATAAATATTAATTTTGGTTCAATGAGTTATTACACTACTAAACATTTTACTTTGTCATACTTTAATTTATAAATTAGCACCTATGGCCTAATGGATAAGGCGCTTGACTTCTAATCAAGCGATTGGTGGTTCAAGTCCCACTAGGTGTGTGTTATTAATATAGTTTGTTATGTAACTCATGAACAATGTGTAATATAATTAATTAATGATTTCAAGGTAAGGAATCTTTGAGTTGTAGAATAATATAAATGAATATATATGTTATATATATATATTATATTGTTATCATGAAATTTTTAATAAAGTGGGGTACTTACATTTCATCCGCAACAATCAAGTCGTTGATTTTTTTTATTTCTATTCATTGTTGAGACAAATTGTTTTTGGGAGTTTGTCAACGACAATTGCTACAATGCTGCGTCAATAGAGGATGATAATAAATAATTCGAAATATATGATTACAATAAATATTGTTATAATGATATAGTAAAAATTAATTTAAAATTTATTCGAAAGTTTTCATGCATTGATAAAAGGCTAAGAGATCATATATGCGGTGTACCAACTTGTTCAATTGGAGCCTAGTGAGATATCAACAATGTCAATTCTTTTGTACAATGGTCCTACTACGTTTTAGAGTCTTATTGTGTAGTTGTATTCTGATCAACCTCTTGTATTACGGGTCGTGCCAGTTGACAATGATGGCCGATAACAGACAAATTTTGTCCGATAGAACAAAATAGTACAATTTTGTAGTAATGTACAATGTGACATCTAGACGAAATACTACCAAACAACATTTAATACCCACGCCTCGAAGCTAGAATTGATTTAATAAGTGTAAATATAATTGAGATTTATTGATCTTGTTCTAAATAATCAAAGAACGATTAATTAAGGCGACAAAAAAGATAACAAACTATAACCGTAAATTTGTTCTTTTGTTTTTTTTTTTTTTTTATGCAAGAAAATGACTTTTCAGAGGTTCCTAGTTTATAATCCTTTGATCGCTCAACTCTTGAATGCAATGTATTTCGTACGCCTCGACTAATTATACGTTTGCCAACGCAGTGTGATATTGGTAGTGTTCTTTTACCAATATTTGTACTATACTGTTTAACCATTACATGCGCCAACTCTGATTGGGCATGAGGATTTTCGAACTTAAGATTGTTTTTTATATTTCTATATACTCATGCCTTAACCGAGTAGGCTCTTAAGCAACAATAAATACCTGTATACAAATAATTCCATTACTCGAGAGTTTATTCTGAACAGATGCGTTGAAGTCTTATTTAGCAGGGAGAGGAGCCCATAGGGTCCCCAGGTCAGTCCACGTGTGGAACGCGGTACCATACGCCCACCGCGACAACACGTGCAATCAACCTATCGCCTCAGCCTCGCACGGGCACCTACCGCGCAAAATGAGGTAGATCGGCGCGGAGATCCGCTCCCACCTTCCTCCATACACAACGGTTGCCGCACCCGATCCGGGTCCGGCTGTGTTGCGCTGTTGCTGTCCGTGCTCACCTGCCTATCCTCCTAGTGAGAGGGTGGTTGTTGTCAGGCGCGTCGCTCCGCTCGCATGCTGTGAGGACTCCGTCGAGCGTGCCTCACCTCGCGCTCGCCACCGGAAGCGTGCGGCTCTCTGGACACGTTACCGGCGCGGTCGTACTTATACTCCTTACAATCAATAGTAGGACTTTATCCACAACCAAATAATAGATTCTCTTTCAGTTTCAATTCCTTGATGCCAAGACAATTGTTCAAATTCCTAGTAGCACCTTCCTGGTTCGCAGCCCTGCCCGCTCATCCGCGCCTCGCTGCCTGCTCGCGACGCGCAGTCTCGTCGCTCTCTCGCGCTCTACAGATTTCGCGTTTCCTGCACACCCCGCGAGATCGCCTCTGCGCTGCCGTACAGTCAAATTATCTAAAAACAATATAAGTCCTCTGCAAACCAAGTTGATATCCTTAGGAATTTAATGTATTTTTTTCCTGTTAATCTATCTATATATTAGGTCTATATCAACAGTTGTACTTATAAAATTATTGTTTAGCACACCAAAATTTTCTATCGTTTATACCCGACTTTTTTTTTTTTATTTCATATTATTTCCATGTACCTGGTATAGCCTCGCAGGGGGAAGGTAGCACAAGGCGTGTTTGCCCTCCCTCCCCCACCCTCCACACTCGCACCTACTACCGTAGCCTACGCCCTTTCGTATGTATAGCCTAGTAAGTACACCAATTTTATATTAATATAGACCGAGGCACGAACGCAACCTGCGTTCTCACCCGGCCACTCGACGCGGCGCTCCCCGCTTTCTCCCGCCGCGCTTCTCGCGCCCCCTACATAGGACTGCATATCGCTCGCGGAGATCTCCAGGAAGACTTCAAATCTTTATCCAGCGCAACTACACCAGCCAATGAAATCTAATGATAAGAGCTTATATTCATATTAAATATATCAAAATTCACACAACGACAGCGAAAAAAATAACGAACGTCTTGCTCATATAACGAGACAAAAAAAAAAAATAAAAATAGAATATAAGAAGAGATAATTATAAATATATATATTAATATACACCTAAAAATTGGTACAGAGCATACTATAAGAGAAGATATGATAGGATCTAGAGCAACGCAGATATACAGATGATATAAATACAAGAATTAAAAAATACATATAGATCACAAACAATGCGATTTCTAACCCCTCTAGAGAAATATCTAAGAACGCACAAATACACCTCATAGACCCGACATGCAGCGAGCCTCCACAGATATATCATAATAAAAACATAATAAAAATATACATTTACAATAAAATAAATCAAAATGCTTACCATAACAAACAAAATATCCTCTCAAGTTCATGTATACCAGACTTGAATATGAATTTCCAGTAATTCCAATTCTGTCAACAACATGTTGAATTCTAAAATGCCAGCTTTCATTCTCATTATCGCTAATTCCCATGGAATTACAATTCCTTTCCCAACTAATTTCCCCCTCAACGCTCCATGTAAAATTTTGATATGTTTTATTTTTAACCCATATCTAATAATATTATTGTTATATTTGTATTCTATTTTTTTAAAACTATCTCTTTTGTAATGTTCCGCCTTTACTGAAATAAATTCTGACTCCACCCCTAAAGTGTATATACAATATCTTTTAATAGTAATAATATATGTAGACATTATGTATTTGGAGTAAGATAATAAATAAGTAAGATAATAAATAAGTTGATTTCATTTAGCTTTTAACCATTGGTTTTCCATTGCTAATTGCTGATCCTCACCATCCATAAATCTCTTTTACTTTCGATTCCGGTGGCTATGAAACTGACTACTTAAATATGGGGCTTATCTCAACATTTCAAAAGGACCACGATGGAAATCGTTCTCATCATTTTTTTAGTACTGATGACTCCAATTATAATGTAGTATTTATTTATATATTCATTTTTCTTTAATCTATTAACGTACACAGAGTTAATATTTCATTGAAATTTAAACATGTGATCCCCATTTAAAAGAGTCACATAGATGGCAATGAATTAATTCAATGAAAGCAACCACCCAGCTAAATTAATTTGATCATTGATCGATGGTGCAATTATTTCAGTTTGTTAGTTTATCGATCCAAAATTGAATAGTGCAGGTTGTGATTAGATTTAAACAAGTTATACTTTTTTTTTTTCAAAAATAAATAAATTCATTAAAGGAATTTATTGCAATCCACAACAATAACAAAAAGATTAAAAGACATAATAATAAATCTAATCCATAAAGAAACGAGCACAAACTCGCAACAAACTAACTAATAACCAGACTTTTCTTTGTCTTTTTTATTTTTTCGGACTAAATGGAATAGAAGGCTTATAATTGATTCGGGAAGATAATCCGCCTTCCAACATCATCATACATATCATCAAAAGTTACAACGATTTCCTGAACCCTAATTCCCAAATGAAGAATAATATGAAGTAATATTCAAATGTTTTGAACTAATAATATCTATATATATTGACCAACCGCCACGTACTTTAGCCACGAGAGAATTTGGATATAAAAAAAAAAAAATAACATTATTCCAAAAAATAGGATAAGTCTACTAACAATGACCTTGTGGTCTAGTGGCACCAGGACTATTTGTAATCAGTAGGTTAAGAACATAGTTATGAATATATACTACAGTTTGTAACAGACTAACAAAGTCAGTAGTAATAAGAAAAAAAGATACTAGTCTACTATTTATTAATTATTAAACTTTGAATTTGAATCTTGACAAAAATTAATAAATATAGTATAAAAGTGAAAATGAATGGGTTCACTTTCATTTTAGTTTCAGGGCTAGGCAAAAATGCATCCAAGCGTATAGATGCTGGGAGGTTATGGGTTTGAGCCATAGGTGGATGCGTTATGATTCTATGTGCTTCATAGGTGAGAAAGTAGTTATGAATAAAAAATAAATAGTTATCAACAAATATTATATTATAATTAATAGTTTTTTTTTTTAAAGTCGTATGGACAAACAACATAACCTCTACTAATACTTATCCTTTCAAAGCTGATTCATTGCTTGTGAAAATTGACAAAGCACCTCTAGATTGGACTAATTATTAAACAAATACTACCAAGTAATAATCAACATTTGAAGCTTGCTACGGGCAAGGATATATTATTTATATTTTAAAGTTTTGTTGATCAAGTAAAACATTAACAAATATGAATGGGTGGACTAGCCCTTGGATTGAAATTATTTTCCCATCATAAAATATTAATTAAGATTTTTCTATATTGTTATATTCTAAAGAGAAAAACTATAGGCTTGAAATTATTTAATCTTCTCTCTCCCTTTTAATAATCTATCTATCTACTATACTATACTAATAAGAATCAATAAAATTAGGTCTATAATAGTTAGAAAAAAAATGCCCATCACATTATTAAATGAAATGAATGGTTCTGCAGATTATTCATATTTTAATTTTCAAAGAGAGTATTCAAATAACCCAATAAATTGGAGCGGGAAACTATTTCGTAATATCTTTAGACTACATCATATTTAAAATGTCCAAAATTCTACTTTTCTATCTTATTCCCAAACTAGGGATTTTCTTTATCCACAATAACTCATTCAACAATAATGGTTGAATCAAATGAACCCCGATCAGAACGTACACCTAAAGGACTGATATTTTTATGTGATAATAATATGTAAATTTAATTATATCATTGTCTTATGTAAATACACTTAAAACTCATTATTAAAACTGTCAAGGTATGGCAACAAAACATCGTGACACACTTGATGCATTGAAAAGATGTTGAGACTACAACAATGCTGCAATCAATTTGGCAAACTAGAAAAATAAAGAAATTTCAAAATAGCCATCGTTGATTCATTCATTTATCATGTATGTAAAATACTTATTGTGCATTCATTAAATAAAAATTAAATAAAAAATAAATATATATATTATATATATATATATATATATATATATATATACCTAGGTATTAATATAATATATGTAATATATATATATATATATATATATATTATATATATCATATAACAATGTATACTATATCATATAAGAAGATGTAATCACATTTTAAAAAAGTTTATGCCAAAGTGGAAATCAATTTAACTCGAAGGTTATATATCAATTCAATAATTTGTTTTTTTTTTTTAAACATACACCGTAATTATTACTCCATAATATTTTGTTCAATACTTCCACATGAAACATGTAAGGAAACAAACTACACTGCAAAATATCAATATACACTTGCAAGATCAAGAGTTCATAGTACAACTAAGATCTCATTCATATAAACAACAAGGGAAATTCACAGCTTCTTATATCCTACTCTCATTGCATGATGTTATCATCTATGGTACCAGTAACCCAATTACAAATAATACACCACGAACAAAAAGAAAGAGGACAAATAGTGAAGATGGAGACAATGACAATATAACTCAAAATAGAATTAAGAATACTTAGAAAAATTCAAACCAAAACTAATATTTATTTAGACTATCGTTTTTTAGATGAAGTATTTAGACTATTGATTTTACAAAGATGCAAACATTTATTTTTGTGACAATTATAATGAATTTCCTATATTATCTTGCATTCATAATCATATACGACTTTGAGTTACATATTTAAATAAACAAATTCGACATTCAATTACTTATATATGAACTTCCCCTATATAATCTTGCATTGATATATTTTCAAATATTTATTTAAATATAAACATTGAACATTAACCAATTCGCGCAATGCGCGTGTAAATCCAGTACAAAAATAAGAGGTATAACTTCACAATTATGAAGTACTAATTTATTTACTAGAAAAATTAGAAAAAAGTGTCTAATTTATTCATGTCATTTCAACAACCCAAAATTAGAGAGCAACCATTGAGCTCTTTCGAAAATAATCTTGTTTATATATTCTGCAACACGATATAGATTTAAATCTTGTTTATATATTCTGCAACAGGATATAGATTTAAAAATTAGTTTTTTTCATTGATTTTTAAAAAAAAATTATTAAGTAATGCATATTTAGTTGTTAAAAAATGTATATTGAAGTGTTAAAATTTGCAAAGTGAAATTAATGATAATTATAAAAACACCATTCCGCATTTTTTAAAATCTGATTTGATCTTTCTAATTTTTATAAATGTAAACTGGAATGGGAAAATGGTCAAATAGGCCCTCGAACTTTAGCTTAAAAGTCAATTAGGCCCTTAAACTTTTTAAAGGTTCAATTACACCTATCAACAATTCATTTAGGTGCAATGAAGCCCAAAAACAAGTTAATGACCTGCTATCACAGGTCATTAGGGTTCAGGCCACCTTTCGGCGAATTTTTCGACAAAAAAAAGGTGACCAGCAACCGACCCAGATTTGTCAAAAATTTCGCCGATCACTTCTTTTGTCGAAAATTTCGCCGGCCACTTTTATTTTTTTACCGGAAAATTCGCCGGAAGGTGGCTTGAACCCTAATTCACTTAATTCATTAATTTGTTTTTAGACTTTATTGCACTTAAATGAATTGTTGATGGGTGTAATTATACTTTTACAAAATTTAGGGACCTAATTAACTTTTAAGCTAAAGTTCAAGGACCTATTTCACCATTTTCCTAACATCTTAAACTTTTCTTTGGGATGTGTTGTCAAATCATAAGTTTATATATATAAAAGGTTTTTCTACAAGAGGGGTTCGGTTGAGGCTGGAGGATGGCCCCATGAAACACGACGGTCCACCATCTTCGGCAAAATAATTAATTAGGCATGGAAAGTGGGCAACAAGTAAATCATTCACTTTATGAATCCTATCATTATCTAATCCTACATTATATTTTCTTTGGCGTAGAGCTTAGGCTACGCTCTCCAAAAGGAAAATGACCAAACATAAACCAAACCATCCACAAGGCCGACGTCGTATTTCTTAGCAAATTTTGGACGTCACCGATTTGATCTTGTTCACTATTACTTTAAGAGGTTGGATGGATGGACCATAATTTTCGTACAAAAAGATTATAAATTCAATTTTTTGTTAATATTTTTTAGTTGATCGAGGGAGCCTATTACATAAGGTATATTTAGTGTTTTTAGTTCTCTTGTGTGATTTATTATAGGCTATTATATAAGAGTATAATACACATTCAGCTCTCGTGTAATGACATTAGATTTTCTTGTCATAAAAAAAATCATCCATATTCAAGGGTTATACAGACTCAAACTTGTAATTTTTTAGTTACAAAAATCTTTTTCCATCTTATTTGTGTGGAGGAAATTAAACCATCAACCACTACTCGAGTTTGTGCATTGTGTAGAGTGTAAACCATCATTGTGATCCTAGTCAGTAAAGCTTCTTTGACCAGTTCAAATCAAGAAGGCTGATACACTGCTCTCGCTGAGAGTCAAACTTGTAATATTATGATTACCAAATTAATTGCCCAACTAAGTTGGTTGGGTTATTTATATTAGCTTAATTTTTAACATTAATTTTAGTTTTTAATTATAAACATATTTATGTGAACAAATAATAGTCTCAAAACTTATAACAATATATTTCAAAAGGGTAATGTCAAATTTATTAAACTATTTTACTTTATTAGTAAACAAAAGGCTACGCTGCATGGTTTTTCAATTTCTTTCTTCGGCTGCTATAATTTTATTTTATTTTTCAAAATTATTGACACATTATATATATAAATGATGATTTTTTAAATACCCTTTACTATAATAATGTCACTTTCTAGAACAAATGAGAGCGTTCCTTTTTTATATCAATATGAATTATTGGGTTGGGTAAATTATTGTACATAATAAAATAAAATAAAAATTCACCAAAATTTACGTACTTAACATTTAGCAAGATAGATGAGGTTGTAATATTAACATTTTCACTTTTTGAGATAAGTATGACTTAAAAACATTTGCCAACAACGTAACAGGTGTCGAGGTTGACAAATTAATTGCCCAAAATTAAGCAAACTAAAATAGGATATCCTTATAATTATAATTTATTATAATAAAATTACATAACACTTAGTAATAGAAGTGATCAAATGATCCCAATAAGCATAAAAAAAATTAGGGGATAATGCTTGTGTGAGATCGTCTTACAGGTCTCAGTCTGTGAGACGAATCGAATCTTTGATTAATAAGTCGGATTTTTGACATCATTATCAAAAATTCGATCTGTCTCACAGATTGAGACCCGTAAGACGGTGTCACACAAGTTTTGTCAAATTGTGTAGTGGTTGCTAATATGTCATACTAGAAAATTAAATTACAAATCATTGAACTGATAAGTGTGTACATCAATCTTAATGAATCATGACAATTTTTTTGAGTATAAACTACGAGATGTTCCAGGTCTTTTTCCGTCTATCTTACAGTTTAGATATACCTAACTAAGTCACGCTCACTTCGAGAGATATAGAAGCTGGTCCAGAAAGAATCGTCTGAATTATGACAATTGATTATATATATTCTTTGTGTAATTATTTGTGGTGGGGCCACCTAAATATATATTCTTCTTCTTGATTTTACACATTATCACAAAATCCATATTCCCATAAAAGGTGTGAATCATGGCGGCCACTACGCCACACCATTAATTAATTTGGCTTTGTCAAAGCATATCATAGTGAGAATTCATGCACTTCTATAGACAGAAAATGGGCTGTAATTTATAAAACATGAAAAACGCTTAAAATGGTACACAGAATATAATATTGTGATTTGTGAGAGGCCGGGCGGCAGTCGGCAGTGGAGGAATCGTTAGGTTTGAGTATTTAGTCAACACCTTTATATATTTTTTAGTCTAGTTGGTGTACCATGTGTCCTTATATGACTCTCAACCATAGAAATTAAAGTTTATTGTCACACTAGGGTTGGATCAAATAATAATATGATTTTCTTTCAATCAATAGGAGAGTCTTTCAATCGTCGTGTGCTTCAAATGAAACTTGCCACGTGGACTCTAGTCGACAAAAGATAATAAACTAAACAATAATAATTCTACGAAAAGATATTATTTTATGAAAAAACAAGAAATACGAAAAGGGATTATTATTTTATGAAAAAACAAGAAATTCTAGGAAGAACAAATGGATACAGCGTATGTGCGGACTCTAGTCGACAAAGATAATAAAACTAAACAATAATAATTCTACGAAAAGGGATTATTATTTTATGAAAAAACAAGAAATACGAAAAGGGATTATTATTTTATGAAAAAACAAGAAATTCTAGGAAGAACAAATGGATACAGCGTATGTGCAGTGGTTAGTATGAGTCGAGCGAAACACTCTTTCCTTAAGACCTTATTTGCTACCTCCCAAAAGTACTGGAACGTTGTAGCATAGGTTTCTCGGGATAAAACGTATACGTTCAATGTTTGAACACCAAAACAAATGAACCCATCCAACGAACAAGAGCGTGGGATAAACACAGGGGACTAAGAAAAGAGTAGAAGCAGTGTTTCAAGAGAGAAAAGATGAATTTGTTTTTCGTAGTGTAATTCGTTGTAAAATCTATTGCTCTAACAATCAACTTACATATGACTTAAAGGAATTAATAGTATTTAATTCATGACATTTAAAACTGATATAAAGTTAGTCTTGTAACATCAGGCCATCCACCACTTGAGAATTAATTCGAAAATTCAAAATTGAAATTAATTCAATATTAATTATGTAATTGCTGAATTAAGACTCAACGGTCGCTGTTAACGATTTTGCCAGAACCGACGAATCGTCCCGAGACGTCAACGACTTTGGTTGAGCGTGAGTCGAGCCAACGACTTGCCCTAACCAACAAATCATCCCGAGACGTCAACGACTATAGTTGAGCGTGAGTCGAGCCAACGGCTCGCCCTAACCAACAACTCTGGTTGGTCAATTCTGGTTTCAGCGGCGCGACTTTGTGGTTGGAAAAATGATACGGAAGTGTGGCATAACTTAGCCCACAAAACAACATTCGTGCCCGCAAGTGCTGGCGTACACGAGTTAAGCCTTTTTAGGCTTATTTTGGAATTTGATTTGCACATCTTCTGCGGGCAAGAGAGAGGCTCTATTCTATACAATTCAATAAGCCTTAGAAAATCTCTTGTATAAGTAGTGGTGCAAACCCACTTCCCATTTTTCCCAAACCAATATGGGACAAATGCTTCTTTCAAGCTTTTCCACCTTCTTTTCAAACTCAAATGGGTCTATTTTGAGAATTAATTTCACATTCACCCATTATCTGTTTTGAGCGTACAATATATCAATCTCCTCGTCTAACTACGAAAAAAAACAACCCGAATCTACTTTGACCCGACTCAAATCGAAAGTGGACCCCACTAATATTTGTACTGCAAAATAGCCACTTATTAAGCTATTTTCATGCTATTTTTCCAACAATTTTTTGTCATCATGAGTGACTAGTTTTATTGAAAGGTTTGAATTCTTGTGAAGTTTATTTATGTAGCTTGTTCTTAAATTCTTGAATTTATAATATTTTTATTCCTTAAAATGTTGTGTTTTTTTTGGTTTGATTATAAATTGCATAGAACCTAATCAGTTTATATGTGAATCCTATTTGTTAATAGCGCTAAGAATAGCGTTACTTAGACATCACAAAAATAATAGGAGACATTGTACGAGAGTGAGGGATTTTTTAGGGGACTATATATTGCTTGTGTTTAATTAGTTGAATTTGAGCACAAGAACGATAGTCATCAGATAACAATTCTTAACTTAAGAATTGAAGTATAGAAATCTCTATCTTTAATTTAGCGACTGCATAAATCTCTTATTAAGATTCATTCCGAGCTTTTCCATATTGTTTCTTGTCATTTTTTATGTCTTCCTTTTTATTGATTTTTTTTATTTTATTATTTGACTGCCTAAAATTGATTTGAAGAACTTTGTCTTAACGTAGTGCTGATTTTATTAATCAACAAATGGATCATCTCATATGTCCATGGTGCAGTTTATGACACTAAACAGGAGCCAAAACGACGTTTCTCGAGCTTTAATAAAATAAATTATAATAACAGCATATTACACATCTCCCATATATTAAATAAAAATTCAGTGCATCTGATCGCGCCAGCGAGACAACGATTCATCATATTGTATGAAGATATTATTACCATTTATCTATACATCTAAAAAATTTTAGATTCATCAGATTTATAAGATTATTACATGCCTGATCTATTTTAAAAGGAATATGTGAGAAAACATCATTCGAGATATCAGTGAATTGATAGTTTCATTCGAATCTCTGATTCCATTATTAATAAGGCATTTTAAAAGGAAGACATTTAAATATAATTCATTTCATATGCGTGGGGAATTGTTTGTAGTTATCTATTGAAGAGAATTCATGATTTGTAGTATATATAACATCGAAAGTTATAGTCGTGACATCATATGTTGTTTGCTGAGAAGCTCCGATAACCATCTATGCAGAACTTTTCCTTTTTCAAGGAAGCAAGGAAAACCTCACGTCGGCCTTTATATTATAGGAACATAATCGGTTTCCATCGGGTAGAAAATAAGGATAAAACGTGTTACGTTATTATGCGAGTCTAACACCACAATTCCAAAACATGAAATAATACAATAATAATTTTAACACGCTTGATTAACGTTAGTGAAATGCATTTTACTCCATTACGACATGAATGCTGAGAGTTCTCTAACACCTGCCATTATAACTAGGAATACCACAAGCATCAATATATGTCTGCCCACGAATCACTATTTATTCTATAATTGATTCCTATACCACATAGAGCTAACCGATGCTACTGGGTTAAGAGAATATTAACTTACATAGGAAAGATTAAGGTAGCTTCCCAACATCACTCTTTATTAACCGAACCTAAACTACATAAGTGTCTCTCGAATGTATCGTGATTCAGGAATAACAAACTTAATGAAGTTGCTTGAGAATATTTTCCACAAGTCAAAATTTTTTCATATAACTATTTTTGATTCTCAGATTTATATATTATTCCAACTTTATACAACATTTTCCCACTTTAATTGAGAGAGAATTATACATATCTTCACACTCTTAACTAGCGCAAAGAATTAAGAGGAAGGAGATTAAGATAAAACATAGCATGATAGAATAAAAAATTAAAAGACTTGAAATAAATTACTTCCACAGAGAAGAATACATTGAATAACAATGAACTACATATATCAAGGTTTTGTATCTCTAACTGAGATCTACTATGAAAACAGAAAGGTAAAACATAATTATAATAATGGAAGAATCAGAGAAGAAAGAAGTGTGAAGTATTTAAATAATGCTATTAAACATTTAATAGGAGCTCAGCCTAGAAGGATATTCTAATGATATTTATCAATATAAGTCCCTCAGAATTACGGGCTCAAGTCTAACACCTTTTGTCAAAGAACCTAGGAATACCAATGAAATATATATGATAAATACTATACCCAAGTAGAAAAGAACTAGGAAAATATAGTTAATTATACATAAAATAGCTAGCTAATATGGGGGAATCGAATCATTGTGTTGTTATAGGAACTAAGGACGAAAAATACTGGACAAAAAGGTTCGAGCGCGACTCGTAGAGTGATAGATAGTTAATCATTCCACTGATGTTCTCATAAGATTGGAGACAACTATCTATTACTCTATGCAAATGTATCTATCGATCTTTGAATTTTCATAACCAAAAATCATACCGTTAGATACACTCATACACAATAAATTGTCCCGAACAACACAACCATATATCTCGTGAATCTACAGAAACTAATCATGTAGGCAAAGGAGCCTAATAAATCCTTTAATTGCATTATAAGATGGTGCTCAGCAAACAATCTTGCATGTTGAGTCAGATTCGTATGTTTTGGTCTCCATTCTTTTCTATGGGGAGATAAGGTTCCTACGAACTCTACAAGGTTGTGGACTGGATGGGGCATTGTTGACACTTATTTACCAACTCTTCTCTCTCCTGTTTATCATGCAAACGGATGAAATAGGATGAAGAGTAATGTAGGGGCGAGAGAGGAGACAATTGATTTAAATTTTATCTAGAGTAAATTATGATAAATCATATGTACAAAACAAGATCGTACATTGTCAGCGAATATAGTAATAGATCTCCATATCTCTTTAATTATCAATCATGGAAAGTTAACCTTACAGCCCTCACGTCCCATATCCTAATATACATGGCTACAAGAATGATACCTTTCAATATAACATCCTTTAACAAGGATACCTATAACAACAGCATAGATGCTCAATACACAGTTGAACTAATTAAAATTAATAATTATCCCTAGATCATTACGTACTTCAACATCTAGTCGAGCATACATACCATGTCAATATTTATTACTTCAAAATACTTAAACTATTCTTTGAAGTTTAAATTGAGACCGATCTATCTTTGTAATAAAATATAATAAAATAAAAACTTTTTGTTCCAACTTTATACAACCCAACTACAATATCGAGAGCCTACAAGCGACTCGCTTATATTCACCACTAAATGATAAATAGATTGTATATTAGTAATTTCCACTATCTTCTAAACTTCTATTTCTAAATAGCTGTGGAATAGTACACCATTAATTACTATTTAGGTTTATAGTATGTACAAGGCCAGTTCATCTAAAAGAACACAGCTGAATTTTGCTTGAGTAGTTAGTCATTGACTCATGCAGTGAAGTATCACACGTTCAAGAACCTATCTACATCTAGTCGATATTCTCTCTCCTCTCCAAGATTCTTTAATCCATATAATACGTCAAACCTATCCCCATGAAGATTATTTGAGATTACTATACCAATTCATATTAAAAGTGGAGAGACCAAAGTGAGTAAAAAAAATGGTTCTATATTAAAACAAATAATACTTGTGGATTTCCAGCATTAATTACCACTACCATTCGAAGACTTTGTGATTCTTTTATGATGTGGCCCAATCTTTCAAGAGTTTACTTAGCCCAATTTATAAGAAATTATATGCAATCGTTGGCAAATTATGCTGTGCATCTGTATGCACCATGCATGGTGCATACGGATGCAAAAACGACGTTTTTTAATAAAACGCGCGTCTCCCTTGAAAAAAAAAAAAAAGGTTCGATTCTCAGCAACAACATATGAACTATAATTCCAGAATCTAATCTATGAACTAAAAATTCCAGAATGAATGAATAAAATTCCATAATCTATAAACTAAAATTTCAGAATCGATGAACTACAATTCCAGAATCGATGAACTATAATTCCATAATCAATGAACTATAATTCCATAATCTATGAACTAAAATTTTAGAATGAATGAACAATATAATGTTGTTGCTGGGAATCGAACCTGAATTTTTTTTAAAGGGGAGATGCACGTTTTTTAATAAAACGACGTCGTTTTGGCATCCGTATGCACCATGCATGGTGCATATCGTTATGCTATGATCCGTGTTCAGCATGCATGCTGGACACGTAACGGTGTCGTTAGTGGCAACCTTCTCTTCTATTTTTTTTTTTTAAAAAAAAATCATACCACTTTGTTATAGGAGTATTATGTTCATAATTTTATCACTATATGTCATATTGTAAGTTCATAATGTCAGAGCTCTGTGTTCATAATTGCATAACTGTACATTCATAATTGCATAACTGTACATTCATAATTCCATAACTGTATATTCATAATGCCATAAACGAATAACACCATTAACGGCGAGACAAAATCAAACTTTTTTAACTGAAAAGCCGCATTTTTCCTTAAAACGATGTCGTTTGGACTCGTGTCCACAATGCATTATGGACACGAGTCCATAGCATAATTTGCCAATTATATGTCCATAGCTCTAAATTAGAAAGCCCAATCAAGTAATTGACTATTTAATTTATTGCTCCAAAGTACTGCATAGGCAAAATTAGGAAGGGCTATTTAATACATTAAATAATGACTATTTAATTATTTAGTTAATGACTATTTATTTATTTATTTATTTATTTATTTATTTTTTGTATGTATTTGTTAGGTTTTCTACCTTAGATTTTTTGTTTCATCCAATTATATTTAGGTTTCTACCTTCAATGTATATTGAAACCAATTTTTTTCTTGCTACCTTTATGAAGTCAGAAACTAAAATTAGAAAATAATTTTTTTGAAAGGAAGAAAATAATTTAGTTTACTTTAAAATTTAACATGAACTTCATCATATTGTAATGAAGAGTATTTTGATTTTGATTTTATTTTTTGAAAGGGAAGAGTATTTTGATAATTTAAGACTAAAAATAGTTTTTTTTTTTTTTTAAATAAACTTAAAAGTAGATTATTTTTAGAAAAATAAATCTATGTCCCAAAAAAACAATAATAATAAACTCTTTTTTAAAAATACCGTGAATAGCTTAGGTAGGGTGCTGTTTATATATCAAATCAGATCTCTATAATATCTAAAAGACAAAGTTTACTTGATTGCTAAGGAGTATAGTCAATAATTAGGGTCAATTAGTTAATGATCATCATCTATAAGATCACACATTAAAGAAGGGAACTTGGAGGGGGCAGACCTGGTCCACTAGCTAAGCTCTGCGGGGTGGGGTGGAGAACTTTGATGCAAAACTTTGAAATTTTTTGGAAGAACTATTATTTCAATATAAAAATTGGATGGGACCCAACAACAAAGACAAATGTACAGGAGTTGTTACTTTAATTTGTTTCCACTTGATAATCATCAACTCAACACACACACACACACACACACACACACACACACACACACACACACACACACACACACACACACTTAAGTTTCATGGACGCATGATGCGATAAATTAAGACAATCTACTGTGAAGAGGCGAGCAGATAGCTCAAGAAAAGTTGGAAGGTCTCTATGTGGAATCTACCGTGAGCAAAATGAGGTTGTTGATGCTTTAGCGTCTTTGGGTATGGTGCGAATAAAAAGCACGTTTGGAGAGAGATTGTCAACTGTCCACCTAGAGTTGATGAGGAGATCGTCTATAACGATGTCATGCGGGTCACTAAGGCGCGCAATGTGAGGGAAAGAGACTAGGCCACTTCTCCTTCAGGGTGTCACCCCTCCTTTCCACGATCTAAAAAAGTGAGATAATCTAATTTTGAGACTCAATACTAAACTGTACATTTCTACGCACAATGAGCTCATCCAAACCCATCCCAGACCCATGTTCCCTAGCTTTTGTTGAGCCTCATACATGTACGTAGATTGAGGTGGTTACGATGCATGATCATTTATATTCTATATATTATATGCTCAACATGTCCCTTCATGTGTATTAAATGACGTTTGATCTTAGTCTAAATTTAATATCAAAGTAAAAAATGTACTCCAGCTCAACTATAAAGCTAAACTAATAGTTGTACTATAGATTTATATCTTGTATATTAAGGGTGAATGTTTCTAAATTTAAGAATATAACACCTTGGGTCAATACCGTTTGATTATTATGAGTTTGAAATGAATATTCACTGCATTTATCTAAAGAAAGCAATGCATGGTTAGGTGTAATTATATCTATCACTTTATTTTAAAAAAAAAAAAAATTAAATTACAACAATTTCAAAGGAAATTTGACTTTGGAAAATACAGCAAGATGAGGTGTGTAGGAATTAGTAAAAGGAAAAAAAAAAGTTGTGTTTACGAATTAAAACTGCATTCTCTTCTTCTCATCTTCTCCAAAAGGTTGAATCTCCAATCTTAAGGATTCACACTGCAGTTCGCAAAACATGTGAGCATACAAAAGATATGTCTACTTCGAACATAATCTTGACATTCTCGCTATCAAAATTTAAATTTTGACATTTTTTTTCTAAATATTACCTACTAAATTAATGAACTAAGTCCGTGTGGAACTAAGGAAGGAAGCAATGAGGCATGAATAAATCAACATTCTAATCCTAATCAAGACTAAATTAAAGAAAGCAATAGCTTCCGATCACCAATAATGACATAACATGGCTGATGAATTGGAACCGGCATGAAAATGACCCAAAAGTTTTAAGATTTAGAGACCAAACACACAACATCAAAATCTAATCAATATCTTAATCATAATTACCATGATTGACGGAGTCATATGATGCTGATTTTTGGCAATTCCTAATTACTTCGTCTCTTTTAATTGGTTAATTGCATTGTTATTATGATTAAAATAAACAAAAACTATAAAATTATTGAGTCAATCCCTCTTTAATTTACGGGAAAGTCTGTAACCATTATTTGAATATGCGTTTTAGAGGAAGCTCACGTTGTGACCTTAATTAGTAAAGGACCACAAAAAAAATAAATCAGTCTAAGTTATTCATAATTGATCGATTCAAATTAAGAATGTCAACGATAATATAGAGTTGAATTTAAAATTTTGTAGTTATTACCAAATCAAATGGCATCACTCTTTAATAATTATATATGAAGGTGATCATTTAAGTATTTTATGTGATAATTTTTGTGTTATACGTACAGTCACGCATATATTCCACATGTTCCAAATTATAATGACGCTTTATTTTCAATTCTTATTGCCATGGTTAAAACATGTATAAATATTAAGACGAAACTAAGGGTTAAAGTAACTTGAAAGATCAAATATAGTCACCTTATCTTAGTCAATAATTACATATTACATTGATGTATCCCAGCAATTAAGTATGGATAACAATAGGACAGAGAGTATATTCTCCGGCCTAGCTCTTTGTTCCATCAGGGTAGAAGAAAATCTCATTCATATTTTTTTTGGGAATTTTTGAGGGTGCGAAATCTCCACATCCAGTCAATCTTATCAATTAAACTAGTAATTTAGTATACATTTTAATATTTAATTAAATTCATAATCGGAACTATCAAATCAAATTTAGTCTAAACTGATATTCGGTCTCACGCATTATTTTTATTATATTATGAAATGAAACTACAGTGTATATAAAATGAAACTGAATAACAATTTCACATATTTGAGTGTATATTGTCCAGCGAAACTATAATTATAACAAAATAATACTGTATTATGTTGAAGATTAAACTGTATTGCAATTTGATGCCTGAACCACAATGTATTGTGGACTGCGGTCTACAGTATAATTTGTTGTGCGGGCAGCTTAGTTAGAGATCACAATAGGTCATGGGTCGTGGGTTTTATCACCAAGATTGGGTGTACGAGCAATTTCATAGCCGAGCTTTGGACCTTGAGGGAAGGTCTCAACGTTGTTAAAAGTCGTGGTTTGAACAAAGTTGTTATTGAGACAACTCCCAAGCTATGATCAATGTGTCAAGGACGACTGAGGATGGATCCAGACCGGAAGTGGATACTTTGATTCATGATTGCAAGCACATCCTTAAACAAATATAGGATTGGAGTTCGTCACATTCTCCGAAACAAGTAAGCAAGTGTGCTGAAATTTTCCGGCCAATTTGGGGCACACATGGCCAGTGGGGTACCCAACTTTTGGAAGATCCTCCTAATGGCATCACAGTCCTTTTGGAGCGTGACGCAAGAGGCGTGGCTACAAAACGCATTTATTAATTCTTGGGACATGGTCTCTCTGTTGCACCCAAAAAATAAAAATAAAGGTGGACATTAAAGGAACACCCATAGAAGTATGCAAAAAACAACAACAATAATAAGAAAGGATAAAAGCTTTAGTTGTGCTCTTTGAACAACAAAAAGTGCAAGAGGTAAATCGATATCAACAATCGTAAAATTAAAACAAGAAATAATTGAAGATATGATCACATAAGCTTTGACCATCAATCTATCATTTTTCGTATTGATTTTGGAAACATGTGTTTTAAAGTCAAAGAGATGTACAACAAACAAGGGAATTCAAGATTCATTGTCTGAAAGGATGTATATATTCAAATTCTATTGACAGTAAAAATTGGTAATGGTAAAAAAATATATGAGACTTGAATAAACACATTAAAGAAGGATTCTGAAGTTGTAAAAAAGCAAAATTCACTCAAGAGCATATTTTTTGCTTAAACCAATTTTTATAACTTCTGTCTCAAAATCACCTTCTAATATTTACAACAGCCAAAATGTTCCCAGAAAATCTGTACCATCCATTGCTCAATCAAACAAAGCTGCAAGGATCATGGCAGGCTACGGTTCGCCTTCTGGTGACTCGTCGATGAGGGAATTTTTCACTGAGATATCGTCAAGAATATCGCTCTCCGAATCATGCTGCATTGATTCTTTAAACTTGGCCATGACTTGGATCATGGTCGGTCTCCGGAAAGGCTTCTCGTCGAGGCATTCGAACGCGATCTTGAGGTAATGATAGAGCTCGGCATCGCCTGATAAATGAGTTATGAGCTCGGGGTCCAGTATATCGTGGCTTCTTTTCTCTTTGTGCAGTTGCTTAGCCCAGCTGACCAGATTGTTGTCGTCCCCGAATTCTTGTGTGTTTATGGGCCTCTTGCCCGAGAGGAGTTCGAGAAGTATGACACCGTAGCTATAGACATCGCCTTTCGTTGTGCACCTAAAGCTCTGGTAATATTCGGGGGGGACATAGCCCGGGGTCCCTGCGAGTGTGCTCACACTCAGATGAGTATCCAGCGCGTTTACTAGGCGTGCCATTCCAAAATCGGACACCCGGGCCTCGAAGTTTTCGTCTAGGAGGACGTTGCTGGACTTCATATCGCGGTGGATTATATGAGGGAGACAACTGTGGTGAAGAAACGCTAGCCCTCTCGCTGACCCGATTGCAATCTTTTTCCTAGCTGCCCAGTTGAGCTTCGTGGCTCCCATTTTGTGTCGGTCGTGGAGAACACCCTCTAAGCTCCCCCATTTCATGTATTCGTACACCAAAAGCCTCTCGTCCCCGACCTTGCAATAGCCCAACAGGGGTACCAGGTTTCGGTGTTTGATTTTCCCTATGGTTTCCATTTCAGCCATGAATTCTCGGTCTCCCTGTCCCGTTACGTGGATAAGCTTCTTGATTGCCACGACCGTGCCATCCTTTAAGTGTGCCTTGTAGACATCCCCGAAGCCTCCCGAGCCAATCAAACTATCAGAGCTGAACCCATTTGTTGCTTCGAGAAGATGTGCGAAAGTGAGCTTCCTTAGAGGCTTCTCGAAGGTCGCCACGTTGATGCTGAGAGGCTCGGGCACACTCGAGAGCTTCCAGCTACTGCTGCCGGACGTCGGGAGGCTCTCGATGTACTTGTCTCTCTGTTCCTCCTTCTCCTGGCCTTTCCTCGCCCTGAAAAGGGCAAAAAGGAGTGCACACAAACTAAGAAACGAGACGGTTATGCCCAAGACCATCCCTATAGTGGTTGCCTCCCTCTTCCCTTGCTTGTGAAAGCCCGATGAACGGTGCCCGCCCCGTGTGCTGCAGGGAGTTAAGGGGACCCCACAGAGGCCCGGGTTGTTTTCATATCGTGAAGCGGGAAACGTTGTCAGCTGCCCGACAGACGGGATCAGCCCCGAGAGGTTGTTGTTTGAAACATCGAGATCATTGAGAAATGTAAGCCCTCCTAGAGTCCCCGGGATTGAGCCCTGAAGGTTGTTGTGAGAGAGATCGAGCACACCTACCATCTTAAGACCTCCAAAACTGGAAGGAATGCTCCCGGTTAAATTATTGTGCCCCATATTCAAGACCTGAAGAAAACTCATCGAGCCTACGCTCGCAGGAATGATTCCAGACAATGAATTATAGGACAGATCGAGGTAAATCATGCTCCCGTTGCTGGCAAATGTGTACACCGTCGTGCCCGAGTAAATCCTAATCGACGAGCAAGAATGAATCATAGGAAAACTCGCAAGCCTCTCTTCGCGAATTCCCTCGAACTCAACCAGCCCACCTGCACCTCTGCACTCAGTCCCGCCCTCGTTTCTCACAAAAGCAAAATGCTTTCCCGACACAATTCCGGGGACAATAAGGCCAGCCTGATCAGCGAGTTCGGTTGGAATAGGACCCGTCAAGCTATTGCTATTCAAATCTAGCCATATGAGGTTCTTGCACTTACCTAGCCCCCGGGGAATTGCACCCGAAAGAGAGTTGTTCCCCAACTGTAATATTGCGAGCTTTGTAAGCTCACCGATTCCCTCAGGAATCTCTCCTTTCAGCTGGTTGCTCGACAACGAAACCCAAACTAGATCAGTGCACTTCGAAATGGACTTTGGAAGAGCTCCGGATATCAAATTGTTGTTGAGAATCAATGTCTGAAGATTCCCTCCGTTCGAACAAATGCCTTCAGGGATCTCGCCATTGAGATTGTTGGCCCACAAGACCAAGTCTGAGAGATTCGGCAAAGTCCATATCTCCATCGGGATTGAACCACTCAGACTATTGAAGCTGAGATCAATTTTCTTAAGGTTCCTACACGAACCAAGCTCGGATGGAACAGTGCCCGAAAGGTTGTTATCTGCAAGCATTATCATCGTAAGAGACGAAACCGGTGTTCTTGAGCAAAACCAAGAAGGCACGTTCCCTGTAAACGCGTTTGCACTAAGATCAAGCACCTCAAGCCGAGAACAGTTTTTCAACGACATTGGCACGGGACCGGTTAAGTTATTGAACGACACAGAAAGGTATCTGAGATTCGCGAGAAGGCTAACAACACTAGTCAAGAAACCTCCCGAGAGCTGATTGTGAGTGAGGTTGAGACTAGTAAGCGAGGAGCACGCAGTAAACGTTGACGGAAGCTCCCCGGTTAACTGGTTCCCGGAAAGATCAAGCTCCTCGAGAGTACTACAAATTTGGCCCAACTCCCACGGAATCTCCCCCGAGAACTGGTTATGGGCTAAGACCAAGTGCCTCAAACTCTTCAGCTTCGCTAACAAGTCCCCCGGAACCTTAAGACCCGTCATGTTATTGTGCCCAATATTCAATACCCCGAGGCTCTGGCAATTCGCCAAGCTCGGTGGGAACTCAGAAGGCGAGAGACTGTTGAACGACAAATCGAGTAGAGTGAGATTTCTGCAAGCCCCAAACTCGAGATCATTCAGATTCCCCGAGATGTTATTGCGCGAGAGATCAAGAACGGATAGGCTCTTGCAAGATTGAAGGGAGCTTCTTCTCAGCTGGCCACTGAACTTATTATCAGACAAATTAAGCAGATTCAAGTTCTGGCAATTGGACAGAGAATAATCCACAAGGTCTAAATTCGAAACCTTGTTCCTAGAGATGTCAATCTGCAGCATAGAACCACCAAACTTGAGGTCCGCGTGGGGGATCGAATTCTGGGAAAGATTCAGAACCGCGAGGCGATTGCAGGCCAACAACAAAGGCTCCAAATACAGAGAATCTGAGAAGTTGTTGTCTGATAAATCCAGAGACTCAAAGGTGCAAGAAACAACAGATGGAGAGGAAAGATTCCCATAGAAATGGTTGCCATTCAAGTGAACATTCCTGAGAGCAGGCAAAAGCATGAGATGAGAAATGTGCAGAAACCCAGAAATCCCAGCATTTTGAAGAATGAGTTGGGTGACTACCCCATTAGAGCACCCCACACCATTCCAGTTGCAGGGGCTAGAAGAGGAAGATGAACCCCAATCTCTCAAGAACCCATTGGGGTCTTTTTCAACTGAGGATTCCTTGAAATCATACAACCTCTTTGCCTGTTCATCTGACGCCGCAAAGCCACAACTCAGAACCAAAACCACCATAACATCTATAATCACCCCCACCATCAAATTCTTCATTTTCTTGGGGATTTGAAGCAAACCTCACCAACTGCATAAAATCAACCTTTCAAAACACCATAGTATTCCACCCCCTGCAAAAACACACGCCTTTTCTCTCTCTCTTTCTCTCTCTTCCCACCGATTTCCAGATATTTACAAGCAAATTTCTCAAATACAACCTGTCAAACAACAACCCAGAAAACAAAAACAACAAATTTGAGACGTGCTAAACAATCTTCACCGTATAAAAATAAAAATGCTTTCTTTTTAAGAAAAAAACAAATAAAAATCAAGAACTGATCTTAGGGGTAGTAGAATTACCTGGAGGAAACAAATTAAGGACAGACTAGTACTAGGTAAAGAGGATAAACAAAGGGGTGGGATTAAAGTTTTTCAGTCTGTACGGTACGGCGAGCAGCTGGGGCAGTAAGATGTTTCAGAGGTGTCGGCCGACAGACACAGACACAGACACATGAAGTTCGTGAACCTCCTCAACTTGTGTGTGGGCGAACAAGGAAACATCAAGAAAGAGAGAGAGAGAGAGCTCTGATAAGATCTCTCCTGGGTCTGGGTAGGCGCTTAAGATTAGATTAGATTAAGATTAGATAGATGGATTATAGATATCTGAAGAATGGATGAATTTTTAGTATTATTATTAGTAAACTAGAAGTAGAATGAATGAATGTTTTACACCAAAAAGAAAAGCAAGAGAGACAAAGAAAGAAGAATATAATACACAGCTTTTTTTGGCTTTTGGGGTCGTTGCCTTCACATTGATTCAGCTTAGAGCGAGGCTGGGTGGGTGACTGTGTGCTTTCTGCAATCTGTCTCTCTCATGTTTTGGGTCCGGTCAAACTTGGGATTTGATTCTTTTTTTATTTTTATTTTTTATTTTTTATTTCTTCTTCTTCGCCCTCTTCAATAAAGGCAACTCGCAGGCGCAGGGTATCAGTTCTTATAATAATTTTATAATTTAATACAATTGTTATTCAATTTCTAGGTGTTCACCATACTCAACATTTTTTTATTATATATAAAATTGTTATTCAATTTCTAGGTGTTCACCATACTCAACATTTTCTTTTTTTTATTATCGAGTATAATTAAATAAATATAATTATATCGATTATCTAAATACTCGTAAAAGTTTATAATATTTGGTACAATACAAAAGTAACTGCATAGGGTTAACATACTGATTTAATAGATAATATTTGGGGAAGAGATTAATGTTATAACTTCAACAGCGACAATATAGAGATTATGTTTAAAGTAGACAGATATTTTGCCTGCACTAACATTTGGTCCTGTCTATTAAGCTATTGAGTTATCGTGATTTACATCATTCCAGATACTCTGTCGACTCATTAGGGTTAGTGTCCTAAGTAGGCCCTGACGATAAGAGGCACTGTTAAGCATGTACCATATTTAAACTAATTACCATTCGCACTGGGCCGCTCTAATTAAGGGGCAAAGTGCTGGCAGAATAGTTTTTTCATTTCAAAGAGGGGGGTTTAACATTTTGGGAGAAAAAAAAGACTGAATTTTTATATTAAATAGAGTAATTTGTCATTAATTGTTAATTTTATTTATCAGTATAAGTTAATTAAATTAAATTATATAATATTATAAATTTCAATTTATATAACGACATTTATTGTATAATAACGTATAATATGATCTGTCTAATTATTCATTCAATTTAAATATAATGATCAACCTAAATTGCCGGCCGTTTCCATTTATGGTAGAATTTAGTCATCAAGTAGATTAGTGTAATTAGCTTTAATTTCTCTTCTAAATTTATCTCGTGGTAACATGTGACCATAAATAAAACTTTTAACATTCATTGTAAATCATAAGAAGGCCGGCTAATTCCACCCTAATAGAAAAAATAAAGGCAAAAATTTATGTGAGAATGTCTCGACGAGACGGTTCAAATCAAAATGAATAGTACGGAGTAATATTTATACACACAAATGTCATACTTATATGTCAAATGTAATACTAATTAGGAATTAAAAAATGTTACTTATAAGGGTAAATATAATATTTTTCTAGAAAAAATGTAATACTTTTACATTTTGATTTGAAAGTATTACCATTTTTCTCAAAAGTATTATAATTTTTTTCCTTATAAATCAGGGCACTTGCCAACATTACTTATTATGGAAAATGTAATATTTTTTTATAGAAAATATAATATTTTATCATCAATGTAAAAGTATTACATTTTTCTTATAAGTAACAAATTTTTTATTCCTGATTAGTATTACATTTGAGCATATAAGTATGAATTGCATATTCGACACCACCGTCGCACACAATAAGGATATGTAAAACGATCTCACACAAGTGTGACCCAAAAAATAAAATACACTTGTCTCAAAAGGAGTGGATTAGACAAGTGGATGGAGCATGATTTTTGTACTAAAGATCACGACTTCAATTCTTGTCAACGTTCTCTTGATTGAACCCATCACACTCAAGGTCTTCCTAATGTAACTTTAATTTTCTCTCATGCCGTGTTTTGCGAGGTCACTACGCATGAGCATGATTTACTTAACACATACCTCGAAATATATAATAATTTAACATTTATTATTTAATAATAATACCAAGATTATGGGTTCAATGGTAAAAAAAAAAAATTAAACGGGTGGACTTCATATTGGAGATTGGTGAGTTTGAGTAGTGGAAGGCCATTATTTAGGTTCTCCGGTATATTTAACTAAATTGTAATAGAAAACCTATTTTAGACGATAAGATATATAATGTCTTTGGATACCTTTTTTTGGCCAAAATCAAAAAAAAAAAAATAATAATAATAATAATAATTAATATATAATAATATATAATATAATAATATAATAATAATTTTAATGATGCCAAATTTTTTTTTTTTACATGTAAGAATTTATCTTACTACAAAATTAGTTTTTTGAAATTTCACGCAAAGATATTTAAATCACAAAATTCTAATACTATTTAGGAAAGACGTTAATTAAAACATATAAATCATGTCCATGCATACACTTATATATATATATATGACTATCTTTAATTATTAAAGTTAACTTTCAATTTAAATTTTAAAACATAATAATCAAATTGTTCAAAACTTTCGTTACAGCAATAAATATCGTGACGTATATAAATTAATTGCAGAATTTAACACATGGATCACGACTCATCAAGTAACAAAACCTAATAATCGAAACATATTACAACCTAATTTTCAACAAATGTCTTAGAAAAATTTTTTTTTGTCCAAAATCAACCATAAGTGCTTTCATTTTTTTTAACACGTAAGAAAATTCCATCTTAATTTTTTGAAATTATATCACGATGATCTAGATTGCTAATTTTTTCGCCTAAATTGAATCTCATAAGAGTATGATTTAACTTAGTGCATTCATTTATGCTAATTATTAAAATTAAATAAAAATAAAAAACAACAACAACAACCAACCTAACAATATGAAAATATCAGTCCTAATTTTCAACATGGTCTAACAGCTTTAATTAGGAAGACTATAGACATAATCATGTCTCATGAAAACTATCTTTCTTTGCCAAAATTCAAAAAAAAAAAAAAAAAAAAAAAAAGTGCACTAATGCTTTCTTTAACGCATAAGAAATTACCTCTCAATATATAACTTAATTTTTTAAAATTTTTTTACTCTAGAAAATAGATAACATGTATAAACCTTTTTAGGATCCTAATCTAATCTACTAACAACTTATTATTATTATTTTATTATACTATGAGTACCTTGTCTATTTATAGTTAACATTCAATTAACATAATAATCAATATTCCAAAAATAAACTCACAAACATAATTTTCGTTAAAAATGAAATCTTAGCCTAAATTAATATCGTTCAATCTTGACATTGAGGTAATTGAATGGCCATAATAGAAATTCAAGTTACACAAATCGAATCTGAATCCATATTAACGATTTGAACGACCATTAGCTGGAAATTACTTTTTGTGACAAAATTTTAGACCGGCAACAAAGCGACACTTATGGGAATTATTTATTTTTTTAAATTTTAATTTTATTTTCATTTTTTATTTTTATTTTTATTTTTTGTTTGTTTCGCAGTAAATTGGTACAGTAGTAAAGATTTGGTAGTTAGAATACGAAGCAGCCAAGGCAGGAAGCAATTGAAGTGCACGAGAGGCAACTCTCTCTTATTGGCAAATAAAAAAGACAAAATTAATTATTTCTTTTTTTAATAAAATAAAAAATATTAATCCTTTTGCAGCCAGTCCAACATTATACGTAACTACTACGAAGTACTAACGCAACGGATCACATCATACTGTTGAAATGTACATAGATTTATATTCTTAACCGTGCGCCATAAAAAGTTAGGCCTTACGTGGTAAACTTAAATATATGTAACATAAATTAAAGTAATATATAACTCTTGTGCAGGGATCTTGCTTGTTATGGCCAAACTACAATACCTCAACACGTAGCATTGAAATGATAGTACTGGCTAATGATAACTATTTAGAACGTCAACAAGCATCTGTAATTAAAAGACTTCTCGCTTGTTATGTACAACTATAATGTTCCACACTTGACATTCAATGATATGATATATATTAGGTGTTGCTAATGATATTTATTGTATGTCAGATAAGCATTTTCTAATTAGATTGCCTTATTGCTAGGCCAGCTATGATGTCACATGCATGGCATTGAATGAAATTAGGCGTTGTTAACGATACTATATAATGTGTCAGATAAGTATCCTCTAATTAGATTGTCTCGCTTGTTGTATCAGGTATGATGCCCCACGCGTTACATTGAATGATATTTCACGTTGCTAATGATACAATGTAGTGTGTCAAATAAGTGTGTGTGTGTATATGTGTGTGTGTGTGTGTGTGTGTGTATATATATATATATATATCCTCTAATTAGATGGTCTTACTTGCTATGCCATCTATATATGATGCCTCACGCATGCATTGAATGATATTTTGCGCTACTAATGATAGTGTACGTGTAGTGTGTCACATAAAGCATATCCTCTAATTAGATTGTCTCACTAGTTTATGTCACATAAGCATATCATCTAATTAGATTGTTTCACTAGTTATGTCACATAAGCATATCTCTAATTAGATTGTCTCAGTAGTTATGTCACATAAGCATATCCTCTAATTAGATTGTCCTTTCAGTATTTTTTGCCAAACACTGAATGATATTAAGCACTCCTAATGATATTGTTTAGTGTGTTAATTAAGTATCCTCTAGTTAGATTAGGCTTCGTGTTTGAGTTGTCGCTTGGGCCGCTCTAGAAACTATTTAATTAACGACTGAATTAGATCTATTATACTAATATGGTACTCAATATAAAAAATTTCACAATGCTGACTTCCAAAATTGTGATATTCTGGAATTGTAGTATCTACCTGTGTGTAATCTCTTTATTGAGTTATTTAAAAATAAAAAGATGTAGTAACATTAATATTTGTAGAAATAGCTAGTTATCCAATAATTAAATATAATTTCCTTAAAATTGATTGGCCAAGAGGTTACAAAATATCATTTTTGTCAATGATTTAGATCTTCCTTGTGTGCACAAGAGCAAACACTTTAACAGTATATTTATAACCCTTAAAAACTAAAATATATTTATATTAGTTCAAACTCATATTTATTTATGGCATAGAAAAGCTGCGCTCTTTCACGTTAGTTTTTTAACAACATTTCTATATAAATAAAATAACAGTAGTTGTGAATACTATTGACCCTATTACATTGTAGTATCTGTTCATATACTTTCTCAACCTACTGAAGTCCAACGAGTCAATATCGCCTCCATTAAGGCTCAAACCCATGACCTCCCACTTGGGAGAGTCACTTCATGCCGCTTGAACCAATAAAGAAATTACACGCCGGTAAATACTACTATTTCTGAGAATCACAACTTTGAAAGATAAGTTTGAACCAATGGTAGATGTTGAGGCAATTAGACGGATCCTTCTGATCAATTTCTTTTAATCGTTTCCTTCCCATGGGTCCTTCTGATGATTCTTTCCGTTCAATTGAAAAAATCTCAATTTAAATTGACACACTTTAAGAATTAATTTTTCATTTATTTATTATTCATTTTAAATGTATAATATCGTAGATGTTGTCAATTCTTGATTTGTCTAATTTTTAAAATATTTGTTGAGTGCGTACTTTGTTATATATGTGTGTGTTTGATGAGGCACGGGCGCACGGGGCGCGGGACCTGGGTTTTCACGCTCGGATGGCAATTAGTGCATGGCTCTATGCGCCGGTCTCTCATCTCATTTTATTTTATCTTTCCTATGTATTTTTTCCCATTTTTTAATTTACATTTTCTTTAAAATTCATTTCATTCGAAGTGGGGTTATTTCAAGTATGCTAATATAATATTTAAATGGTTATTTATTTATTTGGAAATGAGGGAATGAAAGGACAAAACAAGGAAGTTTAATAAATCAATTTTTGACATTGTTAACAAAAATGAGTAATTTCATACTTTTTTCTTCTTCTAAAAGGTTAAATTTTTAATCCCAAAGGTCCGATAACTCAATAGACAGAGCATGACAGGGATCTGTTCGGTCACTTTGAGCATAATTCTTACACTACCGCTACCAAGGTTTGAATTTTGATCTATTCTTCCAAAAATTGTATACTGAACTAGTGAGTTAAACACGTGCATGCTGGAAAAAATGAGTGGTTTCATACTCTTTTCTTCTCCAAAAGGTTGAATCTCTAACCCAAGGGTCTGACATAACATAGAACATTTGGAAGGGTATAAATCACGGTAACTCAATGACTCAACAGACAGAGCCAAATGTCGGTGCGCACAATGGATCTGTCCGGCCACTTTGAGCATAATTCCCACATTACCACTACCGAGATTCGAACCTTGATCTCTTCTCCCAAAAATTATATATTGAACTAGTGCGTTAAACTCGTACGAGTTGGCTTCATACTTGCTGATGGATGATTAAAGACTTATGGCCAAAAAAAAGAGGAGAGAATTATGATAATTCGTCATTTAATTGCGTAATTTTTTTATTTTTTTTTACGAATATGTCTAATGATTTGACTTCTGTTAGATGGAAGTTATGTGCTCTCGGATATGAAGGATTATTGAGTTTATAGATGTCACTTGTGAGTACTTAAATTTGATAAGTATTTTGAAGATTATGTCACATTAAATGTGTTGTGTTAAATTTTAATTGAATTTCATGTAACTTTTGCAGATTTCGTATTTTTTGATTGACTTTTATATACATTTTCCGTGAATGTAACTTGAAAAATGCATTTCTTGTGGATGTAACTTCAAATGCATTTATATTGAATTTCTAAAGCATTTTCCGAAAAGAAATTCACACGACAATGATGTTAGCATAGTGTACAAAGTAATGAAGCATAGTACTATTTTTTAATAGCTCCAGCCTAGCTATTTATTTTACGAGAAAAATCTACCATCGATATCTAAAATATACATGAGATAAAAATCATGAAATCTGTCCCCGAGACCTTAGTCGACAAAGCTAAGGATTCCGACTAGCTCAACTGAGATAGAAGCCATTCTTCAGCCTGCACTCTTGAACGACAACCATGTTGTTAAGACATTTCCATCGAATTGTAAAATATTGATTTTTAAAGAAAAATATCGTCTTTTAATCATATTTATCTTTCTTGATTGTGCCACTAGCTAATTCAATTACCGACCAAACGAATTTTTTATTCTTCATGAATGACAGTATTTAAAAGAGTTAATTCCATAAAGGTCCTTTGTTTTTTGTGGTAATTCCAAATTTAGTCTCAAACTATCGTTTTTTGTCATTTTACATCTCAGACTATCGTTTTTTGGACACTTTTAGTCATTCTTATGACTTTTTCTATTTTTAGTAGGCATTTTTGTCTATTCATATTTTTTTGTCATTTTTCAGGTTTCAACCGGTTTAATTCGTTTAGAACTTTAGGTAACATCTTATTTTTAGTAACCATATTTTCAACTGATTTTTAAGTAAAGTTCTATACAAATTAAACCGGTTGAAACAGAAAAATAACAAAAAAAATATGAAGAGACAAAAATGCTTTTACTAAAATACAAAAATCATTAAAAAAAGACTAAAATGTCTAAAAACAATAGTCTGGGGACTAAATTTAGAATTGCCAACCAAAGACAATTTGACCCTTTGGTGAAATTAACTCTATTTTAAAGCTTATAACTATGGATGAGGTAATACCTTTCATTTATGTCTGTTTCCATTACGTTTTTTTTTACATTATGCTATAAGAGTTGTGCTTACAATATTATGGACACATTACCGTACATTATAACTTCGTATTCTTTTACACTACTTTACAATGCACATGTAATACACCAATATATTTTCTTAATAATAATAATAATAATAATAATAATAAATATATAATAATAATAATATACACATTATATTTATATCTTAGTTATCTATATATATAAAAGTAAAATCCTCCTAACAAATTTCCCCCAAACTTTTGTAGGGTAAACTTATTGGTAAGTAATTGTCAAATGGAAATTAATAAAATCAATACCAATCTATATTAATTAGGAATAAATTAATAGAATATATAATTGAATGATTATGAATTATCAATATAATAATTAATTATGAATACCTTAAATAATAAATACAATTTCCTTTTGAAAAAATCTTACAAATTTTAATTCTATTTTTCACCTATAAATACAATGAATTGATGACTAAAAAAATTAAAAGTCTTCATTTACATTGCATCCTCTTTTTTCATTTTACATTGCATCCCTTTTTCCTTGCAGGTTGACTCTCTCATCACCAATTAATCATTGTGGTTCAATAGCTGCTCAATAATATGATATTTCAGCATTAAATGTACAATTTCTTCTTTATCTATTTCTATCTCTGTGAATAAAATTATTATTTTTCATTATATTCTTTATTATGGATTTGTCGGCGTCGATGCCACTCCAACAAGTTGTACGTAGTTGCTCGACTAAAGCCCGATCCAAAAAGGTTTATTTTTTTAGAAATTATTTTTTTTCGTATTATTTTTGTTGTAATTGATCTTCCACATGTTTTTAATTATTTTTGTTTTATTGTTGTTTTTTTAAATTTGTAATTATATGTTATTTTGTGATAATTGCTTTGTTTAAAACAATAATTTTGTAATATTGTTTATATATTTTATTTCAGGTATTGGTTTTGTTATCTTGTTGCGATGCAATTGGTTACGGAGTCAGAGGATTACTTCGAGTTACTGTTTTTTGGTAACTTGTAGTTAAGTAGACGCAAAAAACCAGCCGGGGTCGAAAGGCTACAGTAAAAAAACAAATGCAAATACGACTTTTTGGGTCGTGGTCCTGGTCAATGCAATAACTATTGATTTAGACGGGCTGGGTTGGAGAATTTCTGACCGTCCTGTTTCCAAATTGACCTATATAACCTGTGGAGAGGGTATTGTTTATCGGGTGAGTAATCCCAAGCCCCCCAGACTGCACATAAAGCCACTACTATAACTTTTCACATAGTGGTTAAAGCACTTGATCTTTTTTAAATTACATCAGTGTAATGTTTGATCTTTACCGTTTGCGTTGAATGTATTTGATTTTATAATTTAATTATTACTCCACATTAAAGTAAATTATTTTAACAAATATTTCATAAGATTTATGCCTATGTCACACTAGGGGTGATGTAGTGTACAATTGAGAGAAACAGACACTAGCATATAATTGATTAAAATTTTAATTGTTGATTATGTGAGACACATAAGTATATGATTTGATGTCTAAGTAATTGAGTGAAACACATTACATATATTGATTAAGCTTTGTTGATTAGTGTGAGACAAATAATAAATATATGATTTGATGTCTAAATTACTAAATAATTTCATTCATACAGTCATACAGCTAGCTAGCAAGGATGCTGACCCCTTGGCCAATTGAATTGGAGGATTTTGCGTTTGTGCAATCTAAATAAGAATATGGATTATTTGTTTCATTTCCAATGTTTTTTTTTTTAACATATATATATTATATTGT
>VALG01005151.1:0-26514 GCA_009835305.1 Ipomoea purpurea
CAATGGCCAATGCAAATTGTTTTATCTAAGGAAATTTCTAAAAGATGATCGAGTAAAGTTCTATAGAGTCATGCAACTATCTCTCTATGCAGATTTGAACAGAGATCCACTAGGAAGATTTTATGGGATGGGTGTAGGATTGCGCAATCAAATTGCAGTAGAGGGACAAATATTTCGTTTTTCTTGAATCAGCATGGGTAGGGGAACTACCATTTGAAACCGTCGATTGGTGATAGGGTTTGAAAGATACCTTGCTTTTATAGGCCTTGAATTCGAGGTATAGTATGAGTATATGCATGTAGAGGGACTAGTATTCAGGTTATAGTATATGCATGTAGATGGACTAGTATTCAGGTTCTTCAATCACTTGATATAGTATGAGTACATTGAACTCGGCAGTATTTGTATATTGATTTTGAATATAGTATGCGCATATTGAACTTGAATACTAGTATTCGTACACTGATTTTGAATATTAGTATGGTTGATTTTGAATTTGATAGGCATTATTAAAGTAAACTTCTTACTTCAATTCCGCTAGGACCGGAAAGTATGTTTACTTCTTAATTCCTTCGAGAGGAAAGGTGTTTTAGTTTGGCACCTCTTGGTATTATATATTGAAAAATACTACATGGACTTCCACTCTTCAAATTTTACTTTCTCTCACAAATTCGTTGATGTAGACATCTCATCATGTGTCAAAAAAGTGAAGCGTGCAAAAAGCAAATTTATGAATAATTAAGATTGTTACAGTTATAAATAAAACTTGAGTGAGTCAAGAACTATGATGCTTTCTCTTTAAATAATACATACTTCCAAAACCAAAGTAGGGAAAAGTAATGAAGTATTCTTGTACAGGGAAGGATTCCTAAGATCTTGCTTGGATTTTCAAAATAACATTGGTAAAAAGGTAATGATGAAGTTGCAGCTTTGCTCGTGAGAAAGAGCTTCTAGAAAATGAATTGAAGTTCATTCCTTAAACAACAGATCGAAATATTGTCTACAGATCGAACAAAACAGCTGCATTATATTTGTGGAAGATCAGAGGTTCTTGGAATATCTTCATTAATTCTATCTATGCTACTTTGCTACTATCAAAATCATCATATTACTTTTCCTTCCATTTGTTGTTATAATCCCACACACATATTCCCAAAATTACTCGTCAACATTTTTGCTAAGCTAGGCTGATTTTTTGTCTCTCTTTGGTGCAGCCCAGATATCTTGAGATTTGAATGCCTTCACTGATTGCAAAAGTGGCAGCAACTTTCAAATTCAGGGAAAATTAAAGATCATTCCCTCTGCTGGAATGCTTTACATCAATTGCACAGGTATTGAATACTTTGCCTTCTACTCAATATATACTTTGTATGCTGCTAATCTAAATTGTGTACACTGCTTTTTGAAATAACCCATAGTACATACAAGTATCACTTTATTTGTTTGCATTGTATAATATATGAGGTTATTATTAGAAGGTGAAGAAGGGGTACCCCACCCAATGATATGATGCAACATATATCTTACAATTATATTTTATATTCTCAGGCTCAAGGGCTGGATTTTCACAATTTGCTCCACATGTATTTCCAGAGCCTCCATATACATCATTCGCTCACAACAACGCCCAAATTTTAATAGATGTCATACTTTTTAGGGGGTTCTTTGATCTCATTGGTACATCTGTATTTTTAAATTTTGTTGTAAAAATGTGTTTTGAGTAAAAATGTGTTGTGGTGTCTGTGTGTTGTGTGTGTGGTTGTATGTGTGGAAAAATAGCTTAAAATGGCATGTTAAATAGCTATTTTGTGGTACAATTATCAGTGGGGTCCACTTTCGATTTGGGTCGGGTCAAAGTGAATTCGGGTTCTTCGTAGTGAGAGAAAGAGATTGATATATTGTATGCTCAAAATGGATAATGGGTGAATGAGATATTAATTCTCAAAGTAGACCATTTGAGTTGGAAAATGAAGGGAAAAAAGTGAAATTTTGTCCCACATTGGTTTGGAAGGAAGATTTGACCCCTTTATACAAGAGCTCTTTTGAAGCTTGTAGAAGTTGTATAGCATAGAGGTTCTCTCGCGCTGGGGGGGGAGGGGGGGGGGGGTGCAAATAGGTTTCCAACTAGACGAGATTGAAAAAGGCTTGATTCAAGCCGAGCTCGTGTGCGGGCACCTGCGAGCACGAATGTCGTCCGGAAATTGGCTAGCCTTGCGGGCTAAGTTATGCCAAACTTCAGAATCAATTTTCCAACACATGCCACTGGATGTGTCGAAACTGGACCTGCTCCATTAAGTTTCGGCATCATGGCTAAAAACGTGTAGTTTCGGCCAGGGTGAAACTAAAGGTCTCGGCCTAGGAGGCCGAGACTCGAGAGGGCACCATGGCTGGAAACTTTCCAGTTTCGGCCTGGTGGCGAAACTGGAAGTTTCGGCATGCAGACCTGTCATGGTTTTGTAACCGTTTGGGTGTTCAATTCTGCTGTTACGGAATTAATTCCTCTGAGTTAATTCCAATTTTTTAATTTTGAATTGAAACACATGTTAATGTTTGCTTTACCGGAGTTGTAGGGGTGCATTAAATGCCTATAATAAATAGTTACTCAACTCCTCAACCCCTATATAAGAAAGAGTTTGGCAGCAGAAATTTTACACAACAAGAAAGTATAATTTCCAGCCTCAAAACTCCCTGCTTCTACTCTTTCTTGCCTACTTGTTCATAGCCTTGTCTTTCCGCCGATTCCTTGTTTGGGTGCTCAAACATTGAATCACAAGAAAGTTTTATCCTGGGAAGCCTAGGCCACGAAGCTCCTAGCACTTTTAGGAGGTGGAAAATAAGGTTTTAAGGAAAGAGTGATCGCTTGACTCTTGCAAAAAAACCCAACACCAAACACTAGTCAAATTCTCCATCTTTCTTCCCCTTAGTTTTCCAGAAAATAATAATCTTATCTTTATTTGATTATTTTTTTTTTTCTACCAACGGATCCAACAGTCTTAAAACCTTATTCTATCTTGTTTATCCCGTTGGTGGTCTCTCCGAATTTCCTTTGGAAGAAAAAAACATCACGTACTGCCAATCGATGGGGGGGATAATGTTGTGCGGACAACAATGGAGGAACGACAAAAATGTTACTAATTCCCAAGCTACTCCAGTGAACGTTGGTTCACAAAATGGTGGAGCACTGAGGGATATATTCCCATGTCTCGGGTACCTTCGGTACCGAGTGGTTTAGCCGAAAAGCCGGAGAAGTTTACCGGTGTTGGTTCGAACGTCAAGAGGTGACAACAGAAGATGTTGTTCAACCTAGCAACTCTCGGCTTGGCAAGGTTCTTGTCCGAGAGTGTTCCTGAGTTATAGGAACAAGATGCACAATCCGTGATGGCAGTTGGCTATTGGAAGGATTCAGACTTCCTTTGCCGAAACTACATCCTGAACGGATTGTGTGACACGCTGTATGATGTATATCGAAAGATAAGCACATCAAAAGCGTTGGGAAGCTTTGGATCATAAATACCGAAGTGAGGATGATGACTCAAAGAAATTTGTGGTGGCGATTCCTCGACTTCAAAATGGTTGATTCAAAGACCGTGCTAAGTCAGGTAGAAGATTTGCATTATCTTCGATGAGATCCCGTGACGAGGGCATTGGTGCTAAGTGAAGCCTTCCAAAGGGGATCTGTGATCCACTTGTTGCCTCCAGGTTGGAAGGACTTCAAGAGCTACCTTAAGCATAAGCGAAAGGAAATGAATCTGGAGGACCTGATCCAACAACTCAGGATTGAGGAAGGGAACAGGACAAATGATACGAAAGTTCCTATCGTTGTTGGCGCTAAGGCCAACGTTGTGGAGCACGGTAAGAACTCCAGGAGAAACAAGAAGGACAAGCGAAACTTGGTCCGAAAAGTGGCGTTACCAAGAACAAGTTTCCTGGTGAATGCTACAATTGTGGCAAGCATGGCCACAGAGCATCTGAATGCAAGGGTCCAAGAAAGAATAACAAGAGTTTTGAAGCCATTGTTGTTGGAGATAACAGTTAGAAGGAGGTCAAGATTAGCCTTTCGGCTATGGTGACCGAGGTGAACCTCGTGGACTCAAACCCTCGTGAGTGGTTCATTGATACCGGTGCAACCATGCACTTGTGTTGCAACCGAGAGATGTTCAAAACCTTTGAGACAGTTGAGGGTGAAAAGTGGGATGGGAAACTCTGCTCAGTCTGCTATGGAAGGCATGGGCAAATTGGTTCTGAAGATGACTTGGAAAGGAACTGACATTGAACAACGTGTTGTATGTTCCTGGCTGAGGAAGAATCTGGTGTCTGGCTCTCTGTTGAACAAGCATGGCTTTCGCACGGTGTTCGAGTCAGACAAAGTAGTTTTGTCCAAGTTAGGGATGTTGTTTATTGGTAAAGGATGTAACTGAAGGGCATTTTTAAGCTCAGTGTAATTCCTGTTATCAATAAAAGCAAAGTTAATTCTGTTTACTTGCTTGAGTCTTCCAATTTATGGCATGGTAGACTAGGTCATGTTAATTTTAATTCTATGCATAGATTAATTAGCATGGACCATATTCCTAACTTTCAAATTGACACAATAACAAGTGTGAAATTTGTGTTGAGGAAAAACTGCCGAAAGTACCTTTCAAATCGGTGGAAAGGGAAACTGAACCACTAGAATTAATCCATAGTGATTTGTGCGATTTTAGATCGATACAAACGAGATGTGGAATAAGTATTTTCAACATTTACCAATGATATCACCACGATAGTGCTATATGTATTTGCTTAAGAGCAAAGATGAAGCCGTTGATAAATTCATTCTTTATAAGAATGAAGTGGAAAAAACAACTTAATCGGAGGATTAAGAAGGTTAAGAAGCGATCGAGGTGGTGAGTACGAAGCCACTATTGGTGACTTTTGTGCAAGTGAGTACGAAGCACCTATTGGTGTTGTCTCGATTGACTACGTAAAGTCAAAAGACAATATAGCGGATCCGCTGACCAAAGGGTTACGCAAGAGAAGTTGTGGAGAAGTTGACACGAGGAATGGGTCTAAATGCCCTTGGACTAAAAAGTTCTATAGTGGATACCCAACCTAGCTGGCACTAGGTTCAATGGGACAACTAAATTATGGAACGGAGCGCGTCACTGTGGGGGTCTCGGACTCCTACCACTCCTCGTTAAAACAGTGACTCCGCAAGAGGCTAGCATGTTAATGCTTTAATGATTCTTGAGTATGCGGGATACTCGAGAAAGAATCACCTATGTTAGAGAGAAGTGAGGGTCGCTTCAAAGGAGAATTGTTGGGCACAATTCTTTAGAAACTCTCGCAGAACCAGGAACGTGACCCACGACCAAAACGGGCACACTCATGAGAGAAAAGAGCATGGTTGGGAGTTCCTGTGTGAGATATGTCATCGTCTACACAAACGGCAGTCGGTTCAAAGACATCGCGTTCTACCGTACAGCTAGTAGAGTAAACATGTCTTCACAAGGGAAGGTTCAAAGGGTATAGTGACTCCCTACCTATCCTATGCAGGGGTGGACCGTTTGAACACAGTTGTTTTGATTTCAAAATACCCCGAAAATCAATTTTTCATTCATGTGGGGGATTGTTGGAAAAAATAGCTTAAAATGGCATGTTAAGTGGCTATTTTGTGTACAATTATCAGTGGGGTCCACTTCCGATTTGGGTCGGGTCAAAGTGGATTCGGGTTCTTCGTAGTGAGACGAAGAGATTGATATATTGTACGTTCAAAACGGATAATGGGTGAATGAGATATTGATTCTCAAAGTAGACCCATTTGAGTTGGAAAATGAAGGGAAAAGTGAGCTTTTGTCCCACATTGCTTTGGAAATGAAGATTTCCCCCCTTATATACAAGAGCTCTTTTGAAGCTTGTAGAATTGTATAGCATAGAGGCTCTCTCGCGGGGGGGGGGGGGTGGCAAATCAAGAGAGCTTGATTCAAGCCGAGCTCGTGTGCGCCGGCACCTGGGTGCACGAATGTTCGTTGGGCTAAGTTATGCCAAACTTCGGTATCATTTTCCAACTGTATAGCCACTTGCCCGAAAGCACAACTCTCGTGCTACAAGAGAACACGAGAGGTTGTGGTGCACGAGGGCAACAACTCTTCGTGCAACAGCGCCACGAGAGTGGCCCGGGGGCCGAAACTGATCTCAGGTCAATGAGACCGAAACTGCACATGGCCGTAACTGGAACTTTCGGCTACACCTGAAACAGTTGTGGACGTTGGTTTGAATTCTCTGTTACGGAATTAATTTTTGAATTAATTCCAATTTAATTTTCTGAATTCAAAACCCAGGTTAATGGCTTGCCTGTTAAAGGTGGTGGGGGGGTGCCTTAAAGTGCCTATAATAAATGCTATTTCTCCTCGCACCCCTATATAAGAAGGAGTTGGGCAGTAGAGTTTTACACACAGAAACATAGAACACGAAAGTATATTTTTAGCCTCAAAACCTCTCTGCTTACTCCTTCTCTAGCCTACTGTGTTCATAGCCAGTCTTGCTCGCCGCAATTCCTTGTTTGAGTGCTCAAACATTGAATCAAAGCAAGTTTTATCTGGGAAGACCTAGGCCACAACGCTCCTAGCATCTACGGGAGGTGGCAAATAAGGTTTTAAGGAAAGAGTGGTCACTCCGACTCCTTGCAAAAACCCAACACCAAACACTAGCCGTTTCCATTCATCTTTTCTTCCCTTCTTTCCAGAAAATAATAATCTATTTTATTTGATTATTATTTATTTCCTACCAACGTCCCAACAAAGAGTTGCAGAAGAGGATGAATAAAATATAGCAGAAGAAAAAAGCAAAAGGATTTTAATTGGGATGGGTAAAAAATGTCATTTATTTAACAAGGATAAAAGATGAAAAAATCTAAGAAACTCCTAGCTTATTTTTGAAACGCTACCCAAGGTAACTTTTCAAAATAAACTCTTACTTTAAGCTACTAGCTTATTTGGTTGGAAAACATTAGCAAACAGAGTTTATAGCTTATTAGTAGCTTTAAAATAACTATAAGCTCCTAAATAAGCTCTACCAACAAAGCCAGAGTCCTAATACTCATCTCACCCCTAGAGCACACCATTCACATTTGATCCATAGTGTACATATACATATATATATATATATATATATATATATATATATATAGTATATATAGTATATATATAATATATAAGAGAGAGAGAGAGAGAGAGAGAGAGAGAGAGAGAGTGCTCACATGTGGTCATGTTGTTAGGTGTGGTCATATGGTCAATTATAGGCCATTAGATTAGATAGATCCAATGAATCATATTAATCAAGATTTTTTCAGTATTTTCGCGCACATTCTCCTACCCAGCGAACTGCAAGGGTAAACTTGTCATAAAACACCGGAATAGGGAAAATCACATTTTGTGTGTTTTATTACACTATTGGTGCATGTTGTCAACACTGTTGGTGTATTCTGGAACCGCGCTATAAATGGCCATTGTAATTACCATAACACGGGAATACACCATTGGTGTGTTTCACTGTGGTGTGTTTTATTACACTATTGGTGTATGTTGTCAACACTGTTGGTGTATTCTGGAACCCGCCCGCTATAAATGGTCACTGTAATTACCATAACACCCCCACTTACTAAAACGCGCGAAAATTCTCAGAATTACCACTGCCTTTAGATTAAACTGATTCAACGACCCAGATACGACCACACGACCACACCTAATGACATGACCACATATGAGCGTTTTTCTATATATATATATATATATATATATATATATTTATATATATATATATATATATATATATATATATATATATATATATAATTATATATATATACACGTTGATGATCCATGGGAGGACAAATGCCATCTTCATATCACTTTAATTCTTAACTTCTTTGATTGCTTTTATGTGGTGGCCAAATGTAGTGCAGCACAGCTTTGCTAGCTTGCATGCACTCACTCACATATCCATCTTAATCATATCATTGTATCATATGCCACGCCTACCGACCTATCTTAATTGGCAGCATCAATACATGCGACAACTCCATCTTCATTCATTTTATACTCTAATTAGTTATTTATGGTGTCGTATAATCATATTAAATTTCAAGTAATTCAAAATAGTCTAATTATATATTGTTGAATGTTAATTATTTAAAGTTTAATTATTCTAATATTAATAATTTTGCTGAGATTATGAAAAATGGTTCATACTATACGAGGGGCATAGAGTAGAGACAAAGGTGCAGGGGCAAGGACGCATGGTCCGATCAAAGCCTGGCAACAAGCCAACAAGGCATGGGAGGAAAGAACGATCCACAAAGAAGTGATTTATATATTGTGTTGTTACGTACGTTAGTTAGTTAGATCCAAATAAACTATTTCTTGTATTAATTGGCCTAAGTTTACTATCCAAATTAATATCAATTATATGTACAATTATTTCAATCAATACCTTATTGAAGGATAAGGTTCAAATTGGCCACTTAACGTAACCTGAAAATGCAATTAGGTCACTGAACGTAAAAAAAAAAAAAAAAAAAAAAGTGTAATTAGACCACTGAACACTCCAAATGTATGCAATTTCACCTGATAGCATGTTACCACCAATTTTAGCATGTTACATGTTTACGTGGTAGCTGAGTTGACATTTTTAATAATTTTTAATAAATTTTAATAATAATTTTTTTAAAAAAATTAAATTAAATAAAAAACGCCGGCCACCAGCCGTTTTATTTTATTTTTTCATTTTTTAAAAAAATTAATTATTAAAAATGCCAACTTAGCTGCCACGTAAGCATGTAACCTGCTAAAATTGATGATAACATGTTATTCGGTACAATTGCATACATTTGAAGTGTTCAGTGACTAATTACATTTTCAGGTTACGTTGAGTGGACAATTTAAACCGTATTTCCTTTATTGAATAATCTCAATGACAACAACACACCGCATCATAATCGATTCTATGGTAGTTGATTATGTTAAAAGAGATCGATTTATCATATTATCTTATTCACACTTCTAGAGGTAATCGTTGAATACAATTTGTCTAATATATAGTTACAATCATATACATTATAGAATATAAGAGTGCCTCGTGTACAATAAGTTTATCTCAATGTTTCATCACTACTTAAGTTTTTTAGCGCACGGAATGATTTATGCGCCATAACTTCATGGAAACTAATTAATAATACTCAATTAGAGACATTATTATATTCAAATTATCTGTCCATAAGGATTAGCCTGCTGATTAACACTAATCCAAGTTCCAATGAAAGCGTGTAAAGGTGCAAGTTCAAGTTTGTGGAGTTTAGCAATTAGCACTAAGTAGTTGACGCCCAAGTCTTCCATTATTTTGTGGAGCAATGTTAATGGTGGTTGAAATTTAGGCACGCACAGAATGATTACTAGGGACTAATTACCGTTTTACATTTTTTTAACGAAAAAAACTCATAATTACTATGTAAAAAACTAAAAATATATACAGAGTAGACATCGTTTTTATGTAGACAAATTAATTTTTTTTTCTCAATATGCCATGTTGCACTTGTCGTTAGAACTTTATATCACAAGATAATGCATTTTTTTAATCTTCTGTCAATTAACATCATTTTGATCATCTATATATTGATATAATTATTTTGATTACTTTGGGCCCTTAGTTGGAGTTTAGCCTTTGGAATAAGAGAAAATTTCAATTTCGGTCATATGACTATAGGACTTTGTTAATTTTAGCACTGTGATTTTCAAAAGTGTCAATTTAGTACATTGATTATGTAATTTTGTCAATTTTTGGTCACTCCCGGCCAATATCGGTCAAATTTTGCCGGGAAAAAAGACGATTTTACCAAATTCAAAAAAGACATTTTGCCCCTCAATTATAGAAAATGAAGGATTAAGTTTTCTCTGGCGAAATTTGACCAGCAATTTCACCGGAGTGACCAAAATTGATAAAATTGCATAGTCAAAGTACTAAATTGACACTTTTGAAGTCGGGTGCTGAAATTAACAAAGCCCCTATAGTCATATGACCCAAAAATTTCCTCTTTGGAATAATTATTTTGATTACTTTACAAACATTTCAAAAAAGAGTCACACTATGAATAGGCTCCTTATTTTACTCTATCTCATCATACGCGTTTATGGGGATACTAATTCCCATTGGTCTAATCCATATGAAAAATGCAAAAACTTGTGTGAGACGGTCTCACGTGTCTCAATCCGCGAGATGGGTCAGATATTTGATTAAATGATGAGGTCAAAGATCCGATCCGTCCAACGGATTGAAACCCTCACGGTCACAGAAGTGTTACTATTTGAGGAAAATATAATATTCCAACTCATTACCTCGACAATAATGTTGTAATTAACTATGTAATTCATCCTCCCATCCAGTAAACTTACGTCCCACCTTGCGTTTTTGCACAGATACCATCACTGTGGTCCATGAATGACCTGTTCAATACTGTCCCCTTATACTCCTGTTGAATCGTGCCTTGCCTTACTGGAGCTTGAGGACAACATATCCACTCTTCCTCGTTGTGCTATCCTCATTTCTTTTGCGGTAGTGGTGGATTCAAAAGTGACCGTCATACAGCCGCCGCCACCAACACCTGTTGTAGTGCTCGATCATCAAATCATCACCACCGAAAGCTATTATCCAATTATGAATGCCCCAACTCAAAGGTTTAGGCGTTTCTAATGACCTCGTAATACTAAGTCTGTAACCAATGCTTGCAATGAACAATAGAATGCTACGCCTAAGATCATTCATGGATTTCCAATTAGTGTGTTTTTTTGGCCAGGTCCTTAGTACTCAGGTATTGGTATGGAAAGTATTGTTATTGTGTTGGCTGACTGGATTTTTAAAATATTACTATGCGTTTGAAATACTCTTCAGTCTTTTCTCAGGCTAAGAACCAATAAGTGAGCCGTATTTACAATCCTAGGTGTGTTTTAATTTGGTTCGCACATGGGAATCAGAATCGAAATAAATATCAAATACTTGTGTAATGGTAATGAGTTTTGTGAAAGTATTTTGCATAGTTGGTAGTAGAGTGGAATGTGAATGACTATAGGCTAAAGATGAAAATGGATGAAGTCATGAACCTTAGAAAATCAGGGAATGAATTTTTTCATTAATGGGGTAAGATGCACATACAAAAATGTACCATCCCTCTACCCTATCCCAAAAGGGAAAATGACACTTTTTCACCCAAAATTTAGGCCTTCTAACATTTTTTTATTTATGTGTTATTCATGCATCCACATTGCCCCATCAATTATTTTAAAAGTGACAGTTTTCCTCAATTTGATGTTTAAATTGACATTTTTTATACCCTTAAAATAATTATTCGTTTATTTTACTTTTATGTATGGATGACTACGATTCAATTTGAATCAAACTGGACACTATAGCATTCCAACTGAAAGTAGGGATGTTTCTTGTTACGATTTAGAACCAGAAAAAAAAAACAATAAAATAATTATTAATTTAGAATATTTTTAAATAGAAAATAAAATTTACAAAAATAAATAAATATTTTTTTTAAAACTGAAATCAGAATAAATGCGAAAGAATCGAATATATTTATATACAAACGATATTTTACAAATCAGTAGGCATTCGATTCGCATTTATTCAGATTCCAGTTTCGATTTGAACTGCCAGTTTAAAAATTTATTTATTTATTAATTTTTTAAATTTTATTTTAATATAAAAATAGTTTAAATTCAAATTTTTTTTTTTCGATTTTGAATCATAACAAGAACTATCCATACTGTTTCAATTCGGTTGTTATAGTGTCCAATTTGGGTTCAAATCGAACCGTATTCATCTATACATATAAGTATAACTTGTTGGAGAAGAAAAATAAATGAATAATTTGTTAAAGGTAAGAATGTCCATTTCACCAAAGGGGGGAAAAAATCACAACTTTTAAAAATATTTGAGGAGCAAATGTGGATACATAAATAACACAAGAGTAAACAAATGCTATATGTCTATAATTCCGGGGTGAAAATGCTATTAAAGTCAAAGGACCCGAAAAGACGTTTAGCGGATCCGGGTTGAATAAAAACATCTTTCTGATTTAAGTCCTCGCGCTTCCTCCCCTCTCAAATAATAACCTAAACCCTTTGCTGATTTGAAACTCGTCTCGTAGGCTCTTTGTGAAAAGCTCCAATGCGCGGTAAGTTTCAGTTACTGTACTCTAATTCGTTTATTGTTCATTTTACGGCAAGTTTTTCTTGTTTTCTTGTTTGGTTTTGTTTTTTTTTTTCATGGAACAAAATGCTGGTTAGTTCTTCGTTCCAGTTGTGAGTCCTGTTTTTCGGCATCGAAAATTTATCACTTGAATTGTAGTTTTTTCATTTGCATTTAAAAATGTTGTTATTTACAATTTGAGTTGTAAAATTTGGGTGTAGTAGCTTCGTAAATTTTTATGGGAGGTTCCACTATATTTGAGGCTAGGTTACTCTGCTAATATCTTTGTGCAGCTCTTTGCTAAGTCTCGGAATCAGTCAGAAGTATTTGAACTGACCTTAATTTCCTTCTTTGACTGAAAAACCCGTGGAGTTTAGGGTTGAGGGTGTACTTGAAATGAATTTATCATTTCACGGAAAGTTCTTATGTTTTGGTAATGGGGCTATTTTCTTTAGGAATAGTCACTGCACATTTTAAGGCAAGTTGTTCTTGTTCTTGTTTTTTTTTTTTTTTTTTTTTTTTTTTTTTTAATGGAACAAAATGCTGGTTAGCCTCTTCGGTCCAGTTGTGAGTCCCATTTTTCGGCATAAAAAATTTATCACTTGAAATCTTGAATTGTTAGTTGTTCATTTGCATTTAATGCCTTCAAATACGGTCTTCTCTTTTTCTTTTCGTTTTTTTTTTTTTTTTTTTTTTTTTTCTTTCTCTTTTATCTTTTTTCTTTCTTCTTTATAAATAAAATTTCTTTGATGTTTTTATTTACAATTTGAGTGTAGTGGCTTCGTAAATCTTTATGTAAGGTTCCACTATATTTGAGGCTAGGTTACTCTGCTAATATCTATGTGTCAGCTCTTTGCTATGTCTCTGAATCAATCATAAGTATTTGAACTGATCTTAATTTCCTTCATTCCCCGTGGAGTTTAGGGTTGAGGGTGTAGTTGAAATGAAATTTATCATTTCACGGAAAGTTCGTATTTTTGGTAGATGGGGCTATATTCTTTAGGAATAGTCACTTCACATTTATAAAAGGAAATGATATGAGTAAAGCTGTTTGCATTTATAAAATGTTTGCTTTAATGCTTTTTGGCCTTCACTCCTCCCAGAGGCTTGCATCTTTGACACAAGAGGAGGATCTTTGATGTTTGTGGTGCTTCATCATGGAGCTCCAGGGCGAATGAAGTAGTTGCGGGGGGGGAGTGGCTGAGTCCTCTTTGCTGTCCATTATCTACGCACGACTCGTTTTATGGAAAGAACTTGAGCATGGTCCAGAACTACATGCTCTTGGGTGACAGTCAACCAAAAACATGTTTTGTATATATAGGTAATTAGAGAAGATCTGTGGGAGTAAAGGTTCAAAGAGTTGAGAATGTGCTTACACTTTCACCCTGGCACAGATTCTATAGGTAAAGAAATCTTGTCCATCTTGAAACACATTTTTTCAATGCTCAGAATCTTAGGTGATACCCTATCCGATACATTGGCGATCATGGGGTGCCAAAAACAAAGAGGACACTTCTGCTTCATACTAAGACAGGCATTATTTATCTCGTAACCCTAGTATGCGTGCTGTTGGGCTGTCTCTACTACAGGGCACAGAAATATGTTCGGCTACCCGCGGGGAGTTTTTGTTTTCAAGTTTAGGGCTTGGTCGTTGTTGGACAACCAGGAACATGACTTTTGGAAATTATTCTGGGAAAGATGATTATTTTCAGACAAATATTCTCATCTTCCTATACGCATTCTAGAAACTGCGGGTACACTTCGGGTGTCTTGGGCAAAACTTTCTCCGGAAAACTGAGCTCCGAAGCAACCGCAGGAAAACGGTCACAACTACCCAGAGTTTTACGGCTCGATTAGTCACCGACCCTCCCGAGGAGAAGCCAAAGTCCGGCACCCTCCCGCCGGATGCGCCTTCCCGATCTCAAGAAAGGCGATCTGCGAGCGCGTTCCGCCGCGTCCGGTGTCGCCGATCTGCCCTCGTCCTCATTCCCAGAGTTACGCCGCGGGATTGTCCGAGGAAGGAATGGTTGACGGCACAAATGGTCCTGAAGAAGATCCGCGACAGAGAACGCAGGCCTTATGAAACCATCGACTTCCCCCCCCTCAACAAAATACCGGCGCGGGAGTGTTTTCCAACAAAGCAACAAGGCCTGACTTTCCCTCTGACACTCAATGCTCGGAGCTTCTTCCATGACTTTAATCCTCCGCAACCTTGCCAAACAACTGGAAACCCCGAAACGATCTTCGTTGACATCATTTTCGGTTCACAAACACACGGCGCGCGCCCCGCCGGGTCCCCGCCCCCTTGCGAGATTTTTTTCGGGCGTCTTGGTAACCCCGGCCAGATTATGCTGTGTACAGGTGGGGCGGCCGTCGTTCCTCGTCCCTGCTTGCCCCTGTACGTCTCGGCTGCTATCCTTCCCCTGCCGCGCGGGCCCGTCCCCGTAACTCCTCTACTTGTGCGCGATGTCGCGTCAGCAACCAGTTCTGCTGCTACCCGATAGGGCCAGCGATGAGAAAGTACTACTTGGTAGTACTGGGCGACCCCGCGCCCCCGCCTCGATTATTCTCTTACTCTGTCTAAGAAGTTTTCAATAATCCCAAATTAAAGTCGCACGACTGGCAAGCTGCAACAGGGACTGAGGTCGCCGAACCCATTTCTTGCCTTGACATCTACCACTGTCCTGCTCGGCACTCCACGGACTCCGTGCACCCGAGCTTACATCGGCAGCCCATTCTGAGGATCTCATATCTGCCCTGACGCTGCGAACAGCGCCTGGCATGCCCGGTCAACGGCCCGGCACGATCCAAGGGTGGAGGGACCTCCCCGAGCGTCAAAGGTCACACTATCCTCTATCTCATGTGCCTTAAGAATCGCTTCACCTTTTCAAGTTTCGCTGGAGGGGGGGGTGAGGGGTACGCGTGGTTGGAGGTTACCCTGGTCCGTCACACGACCGTGAAGACCCGTGTGCCGCGCGTTGCTCCTCTACTGCGTGCTTTGTCGTTCTCAGGCGACTCCGCCTCCTGTGTCCGCCGGCTCGCGATGGCCACTTAACTACTGCGCAGGGTAGATCGTTGGTGTACCACCCAATTCACGCCCTCCCTAAGTGTTTATCCATTGTATACCAATGTGCGTTTCTGAAGATTGGGCGAGAGGGGGTCTTATATTCCGCTCTTGAACGTTCTTGCCGAGAAACATCATGATCGCTCTGCCATAGTTTTCATCTTTTGGATCTTTATCCTTTTCAGCTACTAATGCAAGAAGATATATTGAGGACCAATCAGCACTGGCACCGCTTCGGAGAGATCCTGAATCAGAGTATGCAATTTCCATGATTGATAACATTTTCCCCCTTCATTCCTTGGATGTGTAATTTCATCAATTTTTTTTTTTTTTTCATATCGCTGTCTTGCTGGACTGGTCACAAAATGGTGCTATAGTGTCGTAATTACCCGGCAAAAGTCTAGCAACCACACGAGTTCTCCTTTCAGCATGGCCTTAATGATCTCAACTTTGTATTATCAATACACATAAAACATGAAATAATCAAGAAATGTTAGAAGTAAAAAAGATGGAAGGCACTAGGAAATATATATTTACTTCCAATACAAATATGTATATCATTTAAATCATCAAACGCTTCAATCTCATAACAGAAATATAAAAAATACGATACACATATATAATACATATCGAAAACCGAAGAGAATGAAAGAAGTAGAAAAAAAATAGACAAATAGCAGGACATAAAAAGACAAAACCAGAAAAAAATAAAAGATAATAAAAGATGACCATGCAAATAGGCTCTGAATCATAGATAAAATAAAAAAGCACAAACACGACATATATCAAATAACACATCAATGATATTATAATTTCTTCCCGAGCAAATCCCACCTACAATTCTCTAAAAACTATAATAATGTCTGTTCAGAATCAATATTGTGCAATTTGGAAAAGACTTGGCAACGACTTCATCTTTCTCCTACCTTAACCATATTGAACCTGTATCTTATCGGCTCATTCTGAAAGATCGATAACACCACCAGATATAACTTGCCATTCAGAAGCACACACAGTCTCCACCTACGCTCCTGTTATCCTTACCGACCCAGCTCCACTCTCTTCCTACTGTGCCCACCCCTCCTCTCCTACTAACAACTGCCAATCAACCTCCACTATAAATCGCTCATCACCGCGCACCACAAGTATCAGCAACACATCTCACCAAACTCACCCGCTTTACAGAATCCAGACCAGACGCCTTGCCTACCCCCACGCAGCTACACTCCTGTAGCCCCCAGCCTCATTCCTCTCACTCTCGCCCCTCTTTCCTTCTCGACCCTCGCCCGCTACCGCTCCCATTGAACCATATTTTACCCAACCTCTCTGTTTCTCTCTCTCACTTCGCTCTCATCACTCTAACCACCTACCCCCCGCCGCGCCCCGCGCACTCGCAGCGCCGCCCCCCCGCCCCAAGAAGTTTGAGAAGTCATAATAAACATCCTGCCCTACATTCCGGATCACACCATCATTAACTAATTTGTACTTTTTTTTTTTCTTAATACTCATGACCCTGTTACGATGTTACATCATAATTTAAGACTTTCTTTCTTTTTTTTTTATACTATTGACTCCTTTACCAAGTGTAATGCATCGTGTATCATAATTATAACCCCAACCTACTAAGGACAAAGAGCTATGGTAAGGTCATTGGCATCATAATTTAGTACATTAGCCGCCATATTACGTGAAATTCAATAGAACAAAGAATATGCTTTGTATAATCCAATGTTAATAACCCAAAATTAAATATTGTTTTCTTAATCATAATACTATCATACAAGGCTCCCTCATATTCTACGATGCTAACTATGACACAAAAAGCTCAAGACAAATTTCACCAAAAACTAAATCGACGTGTAATATAATGCTGTCAATCAGATAAAAAGTTACAAGTTAAGGGAGTAAATATAGAACCAGCGAGTTCTATGATATATATTTGACTAATTTAGGCTGTTAAAGCTTTTCCAATTCAAACCCCGTCACCAGTCTGACATGACTGTTGTTTCACAATTTTTATACTAATAGTAAAAATGTACTCAAAATCCCTACCAGCACCTAAATAGATACCAGTTCAGAGCAGTAACAAGTCCTGGGGGATGTTGCAGCAAAGTTCCAATTCCCTGATGATGGATGCATAACATTACTTGCATAGATGAAGGTTCCAACCTTGAAGGAAATGGAGAGGATTAGACCAGAAGAGAAGAAAGTAGAACCAACCCCAGATAGCATCTTCCCATGGCCAACTGGTTCCAAGCTGCTGGACTTTGTGCACCTTGTGAGAAGTCGAAAGAAAGGATGATGTTGTAATTGCCATGCTTGCTGCCGAGACTCAGGTCGCTGATTGAATCAGACCAGCAGTAACGTGCACTGAGCTTGATGCTTGGGTTGCTGCGTTGAGGCGCAGAGCTGCATCTTTTGGGATCTCTGATGCAAACGCTGGAGGAGCCGGTATGTTGCCCAACATTTGGCTGGCCTGCTTCATAAATGGATGTTGGAAGTCTGTGAAGCAAAAAAAAAAAAGAGGAAAAATTGAGAATAATCTCAAAATGAAATGGAGAGTTTGATTTCTCAGTAAAACAAAAGCTTTCCACTGCCAAGGCATTCTTATCCTACCTGACCCCAATTTTGGTGGGCTCTGGCTTTGACGATGATGCAATATCATTCTTATGCTCAGCATCAACACACTTTTCGTTGGGCAAAACAGCCTGTCAGTTGTGTCGCACACATCCTGTCAAACAGCAACAGTTAAACTGCAATGTAAAAGAAGCAACATATAGTTCAATGTGCAATTTAATTTACCTTATCAGCAGAAGGTGATTGTTCTCCAAGAAACTCATCATTTCCAATAAATATATCAGAATCAAACAGAATGTCCTGGAAATCATCCTTGGCATCATAGAAATTAAGGAAGTCAAACATGTCGAAGCCTGAGGTATTTCCTTCGACAGGATTTGAAAGATCATTAGTTTCAAGAAATGTTCCATCATTGAACTGAAATCTGTCGGTAGTGTCCATGAGAGGTTCATTGAGTAAGCAATTCAAACTTTCAGAGGTCATGCTATTGCTAGACTCGCCCATGTACTCTCGTTTGACAGGCTTGGGATCAAAATCATGAATTGGTTGATCAAAGGGCTTCGGCTCATCAGGATGTTGCAGTTCACAAGGATACTCAACATTACCACCAAAATATTCTCAAAATCTTCAACATGGGCAGCTGCATCCTCGATGTACCCAGTACTATTGTTCACAGGAACCAGAGCACCATCTGAGGGAATGTCAGCCCCAAGAATCTGGTCAAAGTGTCAAACATAGTAAAATATAAGCACACCACCAACAAATAGGGTTCTCTTGTATTCATCTTATCAAATAGGAAATACAACAATTAAGTTTCAGATTACACTACTAAAATTTTATCTCATCTCCCACTCCCACCACACCTTAATTAGTGATCATGGTGTGCTCATTTGTAATAATACTGCCATTTATTTACTACTATACATATTTTAAAGAGAGAATTTGAACATATTAAAAACAAAATATAGAAGAGAAATATATAATGCAGCTCTAGAAGAGAGATCAAACCTCCTCAAGGTCATCTCCATCCAGAAAGATATCATCTGCAAGTTCTGCTTCCTCAGGCAAATCTGCCTTAGGGACCATTGCTAACACATCATCCTCCCACTCTTCCTCAACGAAAGGTGCTCCATATTGTTCCCCATTCTTTGGCCCTGACCCACTTTTTGAAATACTCTGCACAGCACAAATGCATCCTTCTCCGCAAAAAAATAAAAATAAAAATAAAAAAATAAATGAGACAATGGAGGAAAGTTAAAAACAAACACACACACCCAGATAAAGAATTAAGACAGCTAGTAAGCTGAGCAGAGATATGAAGGTTTTTCCTCTATTGTTTTTGCTCTGGAAAACTTGTAAGTTGTCCAAAGATATAAAGGTTTCTTTTTCACCTCTTGTTGGGAAGAAAGGATCAGAGGATAGAAGAGGATGATTACACCCAGTTATAAGTAAAACAAATAGAACAATGAAAGTAATTGTACATGAATTTACTATGCAAACCTGAACAATTCCAGCTTTACTTAACTCCTCATCTACAAGCCTGTACTCATGCATCACCCAATTAGTTCTCTGACCTTTTGGAGCCCGACCACTATGATATACCAGAGTCTTCTTCATCCCCACAACCTTAGACCGATGATTGACAGCCCTGTCCTTCCAGTAGTCTTCCAGTACCCTTTTTCAGTTGCCCGGTTAGTCCTTGAACCATTGCCATACTTCTTATCAAGCATACTGAAGAAGTACCACTCGAGATCTCTGGTCTTCAGCCTTGACATACCTGATGGCATGACACAATTACACCAATCTCCCTCCAAAATTAGAATAAATTGCATATAAAATCTGAGTCATTGTATGCTAAAGATCAGTAAAGAAGTTAATAAATATTCTACTTAACATAAACAGGATGGGATAATACAACATTAGTTTCCATAAGGTGGAGTCTTTATATACCTCTTTGTATACACATAACTACATAATATGATACAAAAAATGCTTCAACAACTTGAGTAGATAATGTTGATAATTTATTAAGGAATTGTAACCATAGCACATCCTACCACTCTTCCAATATATGAGATTATAGTCCTAAACCTCCTTTGTGATCCAAAGTACCAATCACTCAAATAAGCAATATAAATTTCAGAAATTCAAATGCCTTTTGAGTTTTCTACAGCAAATGAGATAACAGTTATACTGAGCAACCTGTCTTACAAAGGAAAAAGATTTTCATTAATTTGGGGAACAACTCCAGAAGGGAGATTATGCTTTATAGTACAACCTTCATCAACAAAATCCTCAGTATACATCTCATTAGTCCATAGCGTGACCAATGAAAATCCTCTAATATCAGAAAAAACCAAATTAAACATATTCCTTTACCCAAAAAAAAAAACCATATTCTTAAGCAAAAGCAGTGATTCACCCTGGAAACTCAAGATTAGTGCGTCATTTAGATTATATAACCCTCAATTTGAAAAGGGAGACACCCATAACTCCTATATTAGCTCACTACACCTCGGGTCATCATTCTTTTCAACTAGTTATACCAAATTCCTCGTAAACGCTAAAACTATAGCTCAGATCCTGGTTCTCAAACGAAAGGCGCCGCCTTTTAGTAATACAGTTTACGGAGACTGATAATCACGTGCGTGTATACCAGGGAAAGAGAAAAAAAAGAAGGTTCTAGAAGCGGGTACCTGGGAGATCCCAAGGCTCGACCTTGTAGATATCGATCTCGGAGATGGCATCAAAGCGGAGGGGCTTAGCGCAAACCCTACGCCGGAGATAGTAGAAGACGAGCTCCTCGTCGGTGGGGTGGAACCGGAACCCCGGCGCCAAGAGCTGCGACGACCCTCTAGATTCCATGATACAATTTCAAAACTATGATTCACTCTAGGTTTTAACACCGTGTTATCGAAGAGAAGAGACGAATTATAGACTTATAGAGAGAGAGAGAGAGAAAGAGAGAGATTGTGAGCTTGGCGATTGCGAAGGAAAATGGATTGCATTGGTTTAGGTCAGTCCGTCCCAGGCAGGACTCCTTATTTTTAATATAAGAGTTTTATAATTAGTTTTTGTTTTCCGTATAATAATTAAAAAAAACTAATATGCGTGTTTACTGCTTTCTTTTCCTTTTGGTGACAAATCTAATCTAACTACTATGATATGATAGAGTAATGCATTAGTTAGGGAGTCTAAATTGTCCGAGTTGTTGATTTGATAACTATAAATTTAAAAGTTTAATTTGCGCTGAGACACCTTTAAATGGTGAATTAGTAATTCTATTATGCTTTAATATAATATCACCTGTTATGATATCACAATGTACTTAGCATGGTTAATTGTTATTATATAGATATATGAGTAGTGAGTTAGTGACTTCGTTCTACTCTAATATAATATTGACGTATAAGACCACAAGTTTTGTTGTGCGAAAGCCGTTAAATGGACAAAACCGTAATTGGTGGTTAGGGGAACTGGAGCATAGGTCTAGCCTTTGTGGTTCATGTTCAGTTGAGTCATCATGATTTACATCCTCTCAAATGCTCTGTCGGGTCGGGATGTGAGGGCCCAATGGTCAAATCTAGTGCTGAGAGGAAAATTGTTGAACATAGACAAAGAGCCAAGTCTAACAATTGATTTTTAGGAAATTTTGTTGTGATAAGCATTTGATCGCAAAAAGTCACTTGGCATGGTTAATTGTTAATGATTGCAAAATGTCGAGGTATGGTGCTAAGAGCAAATGAATATAGTGATGGTACTACTCATATTGCAAAACCATATATGAAGTGCCAGCGAAACATATACGAAAGTTAGGTGTTAACTCCACTCTTTAATATGAACTCATGGTCCAGGTTGTATTGGAATAGGACACCACTCGTTACGCAATAGGTTTAAGAGAGTGTTTGGTTAGAAGGAAATAATTAAGGAAGAAAAATTATAATTATGTGAGAATTTAAATTACATTATTGAATTAATATTCAAAATGAACATTCACATAATGATTTTTTTTAATTTTGTGAGTGATTTAATGTAGTCTCAGACTTTTATATTTTTACTTAATTTAATTATTCGTTTGTTATATCTAAATTGGTGATAAGTAATGCACAATTCAATAATTTTAATATTGACTTCTTTTTACTCTCAAATTTACGAAATGTAAAATCTTTATTTTTTTCTTTTTATGAATTACTTCCAGATCTAAGAATCAAAAATATATTTTGATATTCTTACGAATATCAAAGTATCAACAAAAATATATTTTGATATTCTTAACTTTCTTTTCTTTTGTATTATTTATATATATATATATATATATACTATATATATATTATTATATATATATATATATATATATATATATATATATATTAAACTTTCTTTAAATTTGTGGGTCAAGAGCAGGTGACGTAGCTCGTGACAACTTGCGGTCACGCCGAAAAATGGTCTGCTACGTGTTAAAATACTGAGGAAGATTCTAAAAATCATCTTATGTTTATTTTGTCTAATTGGGTCCGTCGTGGTTTATTCATTTTGTTTGATCAGGTTTGATAGTATGATTTCAACCTTAACAACATGTTTGATTCATAAAATATTAGATTGATAAAAATAAAATATTATTTTTAAAATAAATTTAATTCGATCCATTATTTATTTTGAATTTTATTTTTTGAGAATAGCATTCATATGAATGAACTATTTCCTTATATGTGAATAGTTATTCATAGGGGTCGATGATATTAGTTATTCGAAATAACTTTTGTATTATAATACTAAATGTACCATTTATGCATGCTTGGTATTGGTGGAGGTTGTGGGAGTTGAATTGTGAAAAGCAAGAAGTGGAGCTATTTAGGAGGTAAAATTGCCAATGCGTGCCGAGAGGGGTGTAGACGGCGGCAAGGGCAGCAAGTCAATGGTGCGGTTGGAGTTCGAGCTCGTCACTGCTCAGTGTAGAGTGCATTTTCAACTACCGTGGAAGACACCCGGGAGGTGACTAACATTTGCTATTTTGATGCATGCTACAATCCGTCAACATGCAAGGCGCTGTTGGGAGTAATTCTCTTCTCGCCAACGGGAGCTTTCATAGCAGCCTCTAGCTTTGCCGAGGTGTAGGTGCCCCACCCGCTAATGGTGAAATTTTTTGCATGCAAAGAAGAGTTATCATAGTTGATGGATTGCGAGGTAACTTCTGTAAAATTACAAACTGACTACTCTTCTTTACGGCCTATATCGTAATTTGACAACTCATACGATTCAGCTCCGGTCATATGTTGACATTGCACTAGGAATATCATGCGTTGACTTACTTATTGAATAAAGATAGAAGCACCTTCTCCAACTCCACTTGCCACCACCACCCCCTCCCCTCCACCCCCTCCCCCGATTGCATATTGTTAACTATAAGGGGGTGTTTGGTTGGATGGAAAACTAAAAGTGAAGGAAAATGATGCTTTATGTCGTTTTGGTTGGATGGAAAACATTTTTCATTGGAAAAAGTTTTCCTTGAGTTTGAGGAAAACAAATTCCTTGCTCATATTAGGTATTTTGTTTTCCATGGAAAAGGTTTTCCATGGAAAACTAATATGACAATTTTACCCTCATCATTCTTTATTAATTACTCTTATTATATATATATTATTGTTGTGTAGGTTTATATTTGTCATTATATACATTATTTCTTACCATTCCAAACTCAACCAAACATGGAATTCATATTCCCAGTAAATTTCTTTTCCACCAACCAAACAATGGAATCTATTTTCTTGGAATTTATTTTCCATGGAATTTCAATTCCATTTCCTTCAAATATTTTCCAGCGAACCAAACGAGCTGTAATGCTTCACCGTATCCCATGCATGCATCATATAGTAGATAGACTAAAAGTCTAAAAATGAGATAAGAGAATGAAAGTTGATGAGGACTAAAATATGAAATTTAAAAGCGCAGGGACTTTAGCGATATAAAATTGAAGGGCTGAAGTGAAATTTCCATCGCGGCTTTATTATACATTAATTCCACCAAAAAGAACCTTAGCTTACTTACCTAGCAAAAATAGAAGATTAAGGTGAAGAAGGTGGACGCCATTTCTGACTTCCTTCTCCGTGAAGGCACTGCCACTTTATCATCAGAGCTGTGACGTAAGAGCCTACGTCAACGATGTTGTGGACGACATCAGACTTTCAATTTTAATACTCAATAAAACATTTATATTTATTCTTATAAAACATACATTTACATTCTAAATAGTTAGTTATATGATTCATCATCATCTTTAAATTGGATGTGATTGATAATACTTTGCGTTGTCCATAGAGGAGAATTAGCATTGCCTACTCTCATTGTTTTCAGATTTTCAGTCCCAAAACCAAAAAAACATTTTAAAGGGTTTGAGCTAAAAAGGATTTGAAACATCTGAGGATTATTGCAACTGTTCAGGAAACCACTGGCTTATATTTCATAGCTACTGGCAATATGGTTTTCATAGTACTCAGTCAACTATACACAGATATTACGAGTTGTCGACAGATGAAGCTTAGAACGAGCGAACATCTCCAGCATCGCTTTGCTCATTGTGTTCCACTTCCTGGATGCCACCTCTGAGATCGAGTCGATTATCAGTGTAGAGCCTACAAAAGCTAATGCGGCTCTACTAGCCTAACCCCCTCGGACAACTCGTCTAAGGTCCTCGTTCTCCCGTTGTTCAAAAGGTCGATGCGCGATTGAAGGATGTTGATCATCGCTTTTGCCTCAGTTACATTCAATTTCAGCGTCTCCCTCTCCATGGACCGGTTCAGGATCTCGTTCTCCAATTGCTAATGAACTTGAAGGTATCCAGGGAGGCACTTGATTTCTCGGAGGGTGGAGGAGTCGAAAGTAGGCGTTGCTGGGGCTGGTTCTCCCTGGCTCAATGGGCGTCCACAGGGGAATTCTTAAGGGAACGGGGAATCATTTGTCGTCATCATCATGGTTGGGAATATAAATACACAATAGAGCTGGTGGTAGTCGAATCTTCCTAGCCATTTGCGTTGGGCTCGAGCTAGGGCAATCCTGCTTCGATTCTTTTGCTTTGGGCCAGAGAGAGGGGTTCAGGAGTCCTCCGATCTCTCTCTTTTGCAAACAAATGAAGAGGGAAATGGTTCGACTGGACTCGTCGGGAGCCTTGCACTAGAGCACCCTGCAGATTCGCGTGGGCCAACATATTAAAGAATATGCGTTAAATACAATGAATAATTACATGCACCAAAGCCAAAAAAGACCTCCATTTCATATCTTGACGTAAATGTGAAGCACCAGCATAACAGTTCTATTATTTATGCTTCTTTATTCAAACAAACCTAAGTTGACAGTAATACAGCAACAGGTTTATTACACACAGAACATTTATTTTGAAGAGTTAAGCATTGTTTGGTTAATTTAAGCTTGTTTTGATAACTCCAAATGCTAAAATTCAAAAAGCTGTTCAAAGCTCATACTTTTTCAATTAACTTCTGGAAAAAAGAATTATACCAAACAACTATCAGCATAACAGCTAATTTACCACACTGTTATACAAATCAACTAAATTTTATCAATTAACAAACCTGGTCTAAGGTCGGTGCCATCAACTCGTGCTCATCACCATTGGTATCATCATATTCCGCGTACTCCACCGGGAACCACGAGAGCCGTTATCCATCATCCCACTCTTCTCGATCAAAGGTTGCATAATATCTATCGCCTTAGGATGGTCCCAATAGCATTTTTTAGTGGAAAATTCCATTACATAGCACAAAGTCATCCTTTCCTCGCAAAAACAAACTATCATTTAAGATTCCAAATATCTCAAAATAGTAATCAAATATGCAATATATAGATTTTTTTTTTACCTGAGTTACCCCAGCTTCCACTAAATTCATTATCGGTTGGAAGGGTTTTTCACTTATACTCCTGTGCATAACCCAATTCGTCCTACTTTTCCATCCCGGAGCTCGTCCACAATGGAAAAGAGGTTTTTTCTCCCCATTCCTACTGTCTGAGACCTTATGACGGACAGGACGTCCTTCCCAGTGCTTCCAATCGCTTTACCAGTGGCCTATCTGGTTGAGCCGAGAACCATTCCCATACTTACGATCTACAGGGCTAAAAAATTACCATCTGGAGATCTCTAGTCTTCAGATGTGAAATCCTGCTCATATTACTGAAAGACAAGGACAAAACCAACCATTTTAAAGCAGCCGAAATATTATCACATATGCAGCAAGCACAACCACTGCATCGCAGACCACTACGTACACAATTTGAGGTCTTAAAGGAATTCCACATATTCCATTCACATTTGCATACATCATTCCTCGGAAAATTACTTTTTACATTTTTTTTTCCATTTACCCTTTTTTTTTTTCTGTTTTTACCCCCCAAAAAATCCCACCATAGTACCAATCATAAAGCAAGGAATTCAACTATTCACAGTTTGTTAGTAACAAATTAACTCTCATGAGTAAGTAATAGCAATCCTTCTCAATCCCTATTCCACCCTCATTCGTTTCGAATCCAGCAATCATAAACGAATCCTATAAACACGCATAACCAAATGGAAGAAAACCGACAGGGAATATGCAAAAAAGCTGAACAATAACTTGAGAATTTTCAAAGCTCTTCAACGGACACTA
>VALG01005153.1:0-25140 GCA_009835305.1 Ipomoea purpurea
GAGCAAGTAGTGATGTTGTTGAAGGAATATGAACGTGTGAACTTTAGAGGAAGTTGAGGTTCGGTTGCTATAAAAAAAAAAAAAGAGAAGATTTATTTGAGTCATTCGTTTTAGTAGGTTTAGGTTATTTATAGATAATGGTTTTCGTAATCTTATATATTTTTTCAATTGGTGCGATATATACTTGCTAGATAGTTTATGAGGTGGTTTGTCATTTTAACTTGAATAGGCGTTATGGAGTTGATATCTAGGCTAAATCACTAGAAATGTACTTGCTACCGGCGGACATAATAGGCTTATCGTTTGTGATATTCTCAAAGGTCACGGAAAAGTGATTTAAGTCTTATCCTGAAGCAGCAAGCATGTATTACTTGCGCATGTATATGAACGGTGATAGTGGTCAATTATAACTTTGTGGCTGCAATGGAGGTTGTCATCCGTTGATAGATTCCGTTTATGTGACCATATTCAGGACTTGGATTTCTGGGAGAGTATTAGTTGAATGATTTTGCTTGCCTCGAACTTGGGGTGTCTTCTATTTTCTTTCATTCGATGGACAGTGAAGAGTCGCCACGTATTAGCTTCCCGTACGCTTGTATTTATATCTTAGGATTTATAAGATTCTACCGCTTTATTGAGTGAAGAAAAATCACACTCTCTATATGAGAGGATATTGGATAAGAATCAGGGTGGAAGGGTTTGTTTGCAATAGACATTATGAGAGTGCATATTTTTTTACCTCGTTCCGAACTTATACTAGGGCCATAAGGAAGACTAGAGACTCACATCTTGAGTGAGCAATTTGATGGCTATTACACCTCATACGGATCGGCTACGTGGATTGTGAATGGTTAACGAATATACTCGGTTTGATATTGGAACAATTGGTAGTAGAGAGAAATTATTGGTGCAAATCGAAAGATAAGACAGATAGAGGAGGATAGCATAGAAGGAAGATTTGGAGTGTTCTAGATCAATATTTGATAGCTGTATTCCACCATATATGACGTTTAAAGATTTCTGTTGCCGAGCCAAATATAGAATTATTATTTGTGCCACATACCGGGAACCCATAACATTGTGGTGAACCTTATGAGACATTTTGTGTTGCAAATTGAGAGGACTTTATTAGCTACGTCTTCGAAGACAATTGTCAGCTCACATCATACCGCCGGGGGAACCACGTGAATCACATGCTATTAGTTGGAGTTATGGAGAAAAAAGGAGGGGTCAGTACCCTGTAGGAAACGAGAGGGCAAAGCTCACACAAGGAGGGGTCAACGATTTCGTGCATTCTCGCGTTCTTAAATGCTCTCGACCTCCTCTTCGAAAATAGTATTTATTTGGGAGATGTACGAAAGGAAATTCCAGATTTAAAAGGGAGAATTTTCAAGAGTTTGAGAAGTCCACAATCAATTTGGCAATGTTGATGCCAAATTAGATGACTTTCACAAAAAAGCTTATGAAAGGCTGAATCCACTTGAGGGGTGAGATGACCACAATGTCTACTAAGCAAGAAGAGCAAAATTGAGAAGTCTTGAAGATGTTCCTTGACTTAGGGAAGAAGGGAACGGAGTGTGAATCGAGGCTACGATTGGTGGAGAGTCAATTGAAAGCTCTACTACACCAAATTGGCGTGAACAATGATCTCTTAAATTGGAGTCCAAAAGAGCCAAGACAAAGCTTCGGCGAGTTTCCAAAGATATGTGCATGCTGCCGAAAAGAGGGGAAAGAGCTAGAGGTGCCCCAAGCCATTTGGTAAATCATTTGATTGGACCGTCATCACAACGCCACTAGTTGAGCTTGTTAGACCTCCAGGAGCACCGAGAGGAGCCACACCCACACCAAGGGTTCAAGGCCGAGGAAAAATGAGGATAATGGATTATCTTGTGACCGCTCAAAGCTCGGATTTTCCTAGCCAACAAGAATACCAAAGATCATCAACCTTCAAGATCAATTTATGAAAAAACAAATTGAAGCTTGTACGAGAGTTGGAGACATTCTTTGGGAACTCAAGCAACGAAATGGTGGATGGAAAGATCATTCGAGAGAATGTGTTGCTTGGTACCAAACCGGAGTGTTGCGGGGTTGACAATATTCAAGAAGCTTATGAAAATTATGTTACTGAGCAAGTCACCGCACCATACCAACTAGAAGGAGAAGAATAAGACTTCAAGAAATTTAAGGGCACACGTGAATGCCTTAATTGACAAGAGGTAAAATTTTGAAGCCTCAACATTTTGGTGTACATAATATTAGCCTAGCTGTTCGAATTATACTTTTTGTTAAAAGTATAAAATTGTAGCATATGGCTTATTTCTTTATTTTATCTAGTATGTTTATTGCTTTAAAGTCTCAAGATTTTAAATTGGACTTAGTAATTGCATGTGAGGCGTATAATTGAGAAAAATAAAATTGAAAGGGGAAGAAAAATTAAAAGATTAAAAATCAATACGCAACCTCGCGTTCTAGTCTCAATATACGTTTAGGACCGTCCAAAATTAAAATTCTAGGTCTTAAATGTGTTAAACCCGTCAAATGGCTAGTCGCAATAAAATTGGACAAAAAGATTATTTTTCAAAATTTGACATAGCCAAATGACTTTGGGTATAAGTTCGGCATCATCCAAAAATGGGGAATTGTTAGGAATATATTGTATAAGTTTTGATGAGCCAAATGTATTTTGTAGACCCCAATTTTATTTTATTTGAGTTAGTTCTGGTTCACAAAGTATAGTGCACCACTGTCATAAGCCTACATGAAGTCTATGTGGAAAGCCAGTTTTGAAGGAAGAATAAATGATAGGCGGGATCATAGCTTAACACATTTATGAAGCATCAAGTCACCAAAGGTTGAGATGGATGAGATGGTAGAAGACTTGTTGAAGCATGCTTAATACGAAATGATCCATAATCAATTCTCATTTAGAGAAATTTTGGTGTAAAGAAGAAATGCTATCATGATGTAGTGATAGGGGTGTTAGCGAATAGAGCTTTCGGCAAACTACTCGTGGCAAACTACTCGTGTTCAGTAAGCGTTCGTTATAAGTTAAACGAACCATTAACAAACAAAATTAGAGCTAGAGATCGTGGAAAAGCTCGTTAGTGTTCATTTAATAATGTTCGGGAACATGAACGTAGATTATTTGTTGTTCACGAACGAATTGTAAAAAATAACATGTGCAGGTGTTTGGTTATTAAAGGTTCAATGAACTAAACTAACATGTTTGTGAAACCAACATGTTTGTGAACGTGTTTGTTAATTGACAATGTTTGTTAACGTTAACGAACACGTTCGTGAACATGTTTACGAACGTTGACAACACGTTCGCGAAATGTTCATTAACGTAAAGAACATGTTCGTGAAATGTGTTCGCGAACGTTAACAAAACCTATTGAACGCTTAACAAACGAACACGAACAGAATTTTCAAAAACCTTACAAACGAACACAAACACAACACCCTAAAATTCTTAAACAAACGAACACGAACAACTTCGTTCGTCTTATGTTCGGTTCGTTAACAGCCCTATGTAGTGATATCGGGAAAGTAATATCACAAAGAAGATATCATGAAAGTAATATCAAAGAACAATTTTATATCATGATAGTTAAATATATCGGATGATGATGTCACTACTATCGGATGATGACGTCACAGTGTGGTATGGCTTGTGGAGAACACATGGAAGAGATAAGACAAAAGAATTTAAGTCTTAAATTGTATCAATTGGTTACCCAGTTGAGTTGGAAGAAACCTTACTATGTAAAGCAATGGTCCACAGGTTTGACTCCCACCGAAGTATGATATATGAAATGGAAATGATTATGTGGTCAAAGTACTATGAAGTCCCTACTATAATAGTGTTTTAGTGTTTTGTTCAATTTAGTCCTCTACTTTAAAAGTGAAAAACTAAGGACAATTGTCCAAATCTCATTACGAACATGGTTGTAATTATTTATTTTGGATATATTAATTTAATATATTGGTGGTAAAAATAAAAATGTTTAAATATTTATAAAGTAATATATAAGTAGGAATATAAATATTATCAACGTCACGTAACCTAAGTTAACGATAATATTAACATTGTAAACTATTGTCCTTAATTGCACCATTTTTGAAAGTACAAGGACTAAATTGAACAAAATAAAAGTATAAGGACTAAATTGAACAAACGCTATTGTACAGGGATCTCGTAGGTACTTTAACCGATATATGTAGTCCATGATACAAGGTGGAACATGATATACTATTGGGACATGACATCATCAAAAGGAGCTATGACATCATGATAAAAATTAGACAGAAACTTTCTTTTGAAACTCTGTTTCTGCAGAAGAAGTCGAAGGAGAAGAAGAAGCTGATATACAGAGGAAATCTTTTTTATCACTCAAGCAAGAATCAGCATGATAAAAATATTTTGATCAACTTGGCACATCAGATCAATAATTCAAGTCAAAAGTCATGCAGAAAAATTCAAATTGGGGGCTAACCTTCAAGGAAAGCTTTGTCAGATTAAAGGAGAGAACGGCAAATCTATTTCAAATCAATCTGACAAAACGGCGAAATGACTTTTGCAGATCAAGTTGCAAAATTATTTGATCACCACAATTCAAATTGGACAATCGAGATCGAAGTTTGTCAACGGCAAATAGCTTTCTTTGGCTATAAAATGCCAAGCAGACTTGAAGACAAGAAAGGGGATTGAGAGTTCACAACAACTTAAACAGATTTACAAAACCAAATTCTACAATCATCAAGTGGTATTTGAAGCCATATAAGATAGAATTCCGTATGAGAGATAATCTTTTGTATTTCTTTGTAAATCTTCTACTGAGTGGTAGAAAAGGGGTCGAGTAACTGGAGAGAGTGAAAAACCCAGTTGGGGAGTGTAAGCTTTGTGGCGTAGCACTCGTTTGTAACGGGCGGAGTAAACAAGAGGTGCTTGCGAAAAACCCGGTGGGGTAGCTTAGTGACGTAGCTCTCCGTGGTTTTTGTAGGGTACAGCTTTGTGCCGGTACTCCGGGAAGGCGGAGTAACAATGAGGAGCCTTGCGAAAAACGCTTGGTGGAGTGTAGCTTTGTGCGAGCACTCAGGAAGTGTCGTTGGCACTTATTCACTATTGTATCGGGTGATCGAAGAATAGTGAATTTCCTCCTTGGAGTGAAAAGAAGAAGAGTGGCTAGGAGATTACACCCACCTCCTGAAACCACTATTAAATCTTCTCTCCTATTTACTTACTGCTCCATATATATTTCGTGCATGCCTATATTAACTGCGAACTAACCCGTTTAGATTATTGCGTATCTTGTATCTGTCTGGGTTTAATAGTTCCCTTATCGTTTGCATGCAAGTGAAATATTATATACATCTCTACATCTATATCAAGTGTTTCTAAACGTGATGCATGTATAAGAATCTCTCCTTTGAGCACAACACAGATTAAAGCATAACACTTTGTCGCTAATTATTCCGCTGTCACACTCTAAGTTGTTTATGCTTGTTTAAATGCTTGTTACTTAGAGTTGAAAGTTACCAAAGTATTGTTTGCGAAAGAAGTTTAAAAAGTTAGAGAAGTTCTATTCAACCCCCCCCCCTCTAGACTTCTCGCACCTTTTCGGGACCAACAAGTGGTATCATAGTGGTTGTCTATTTGAGTCATTTACGGACCAACAAATGGTATCATACCTCTAGACTTCTCGCTACCCTTACGTGACCAACAGAATCATATTGAAGATGAAGCATTAATTTATACACCCTGTTAATCCTAAAAATTTAGTAAATGTATAATATAAGGAAATAATATAATAAGAATATTATCAAAAATAATAATAAGCAATAATATTTACTTAGTACTACGGATTTCAAGGAAATTTGTAATTATTACTAAAACGGATGTAATCTACAAAAATATAGATTAATTAATTCTGAAAACATTATTAACGGAAATTTATAATTACTATGCTAATATAGACTAATTAATTATGAAAATTTATTAATCTGTACATTTTAGAATTAGGAATAATTAACGTGTTTTCTGTATATTGGTATTATGTAATATATAACAAAAAATTAATTAACATTAGACGAAATATTACGAATATAGACTAATTAAATGAATTAGGTATTAACGTTTAACTTTTTAAATTAACGTGTATTCCTTATATGGTATTATGAAATGTATGTATAACAAAAATTAATTAATATTAACAAAATATTGTGAATATAGACGATTAATATAAAAATATTATTATGGTAATATAGACTAATTAATTATGGAAATATTATTAACGTGTACATTTTTTTGAATTAAGGAATAAATTAACATGTATCTTTATATGGTATTATGTTAATATATATAACCAAAAATTAATTAACATTACACGGGAAAATTATGAATAAGAGTAATTAATGATTTGGTATTAACGTTTATCTTTTTTTTTTTTTTTTTCATTAACGTGTATTATTCTTTATATGGATTAATAACACACACAAACACACACCAGAGACAAATATATATATATTTATATATATATATATATATTATAATAATTATATATTGAGTTCAAATGAGTACAACAATATATAGAGACTGTGAGGACAAATAATGGACACACAATAAATTAATACCACACAGCACAACTTAATACATAATGACACAAAAAATAAATGTAAACATCAGGTTTCGAACCCAACCACTATAAATTAACAAATCTAGCACGCGACATACAACTGTGGCCACAATTACATTCGGCAATGCACATGACATACCGGCCTAATGGCACACACTACATTTGTGCTCCACAATCCTCTGTAATAAACTTGGTCCTGCATTTGAATACACACAACACACACACACCACCACGACACACACAGCTACACGACCACATAACACACACCACCACACACACCCACACACACACACACACACCACATAGTATATATATAATATATATATATATATATTATCTAAATATATATAATATATATATGATATTATTATATATATAGTATATATATATATATAATTAATATATAATTATGTATTGATTAATTATTGGGTGAAGAGTTTAGACGGGAAAAGACAAAGGATGAATTTTTTGGGTGGAAATAAGTTATTTTAGAATGATTCACACTACAAGTTTATACCATTATTGAAAACTTCTTTGTTTACGAGATATTTAGTCGTACATACAGATGGTACAATATTTCCACATATCAAAATTTGTAATGTCCTTAATTTACTTACTCTTGAGATTGCTACGTACATTTGACCATGATTAAAATGTTATTTTTTAAATTGGTAACCGACACGTCAGACATGTTTTAAGGTAAACAGGTTATTTTGGGTCTAATTGCATGAGTTTGTTCTGTCCAGGGATCCAATTGCATTGTTTTTTTTTTAGTTTGGTGTGTAGTTGAATGACCTATTTGACCCTTATTCAACTATATTAATTATAAAACATTTATTAAAATTATTTTATTCCATGAACACAAAACCTACGAAATATATGGGATTGATAGTCTAACTATATTTCTAAATTTTAGTATATTTTCATTTTTCTTAGTTTTTATTTAAATTAATGATACCATGATTTATTTCGTGTAACACACAGCTAAAACACTTGTAGTCGAATAATAAAAGTAGGACAATGAAACAATATTAATTTGGACTCAAATAATATATGAAGTAGGGTACAAACCCCCCAAACCAACATGATAATTTAGATTATTCAACTTTTATTAATAAAAAATCACTAAATAGTCATGCTATATTCCAATCAGCTTTGACAACAATGCGTGATAACTCTTTAAATTTATTAATTTTGATTATTTGAGATAGGAACGTCGTCTCCTGCATATCTCCTCGCAACCGGCTTGGTGTAGCGATAAGCAATGGGCCCATGCAAAACAACACCCCTAACCATGCTTTGTTAGGATAATCGGCAAGTTTGTTTACAATAATCAATCGTTATTTTCTTATTCTGTTGGATATCCGACTAATAACAGATAAAAAAAAAATAACAACAACAAAGCAGTTATCCTATCTGTTTCAAACAACAATTTAGATTTTAAAGGAAGAAGAGAAATGAAAACAAGCACAAGATATATAATAGTCGAGGGACTATTTCAATAACAACTCTATATACTATACACTGTACATTCATCAGTGCTAAACAAAGTAAAAATTGTCAGATATAAGACAATCAAATATTTGATATTCATAATCGTCATTGTTTCTTCAGTAGTTTGTGTGTATATATTATCCAACTGTAAGAGAATCATATGAAGATGAAGCATTAATTTATACACCCTGTTAATCCTAAAAATTTGAGTTAATTCCAGCAATGGTCCTCTGACTATTGCGATTTTCCAAAATTGATCCTCGTCTTTTAATTTGGACAAAATAGACCATTGACTATTAAATTTGTTCCAGCATTGGTCCTTCCGTTAAGTATCCGTTTGTGAGGTGTTAAGTAAGGGGTACAAAGTCATTTCCTTTTATTCCTTTCTCCTTCCTATGCTGGTGAGTACATGTATCATTCCGTACACGCAGATGACCATCATTACACCCAAAACTCTGGGCCGCAGTCGTTTGAGAAGTTGCAGACAGAATATTTCAGCATTATGAATGGAGAATCTACGCGGGACATAACATCAAAAGGGCTGATTGTATTCCCATATAAGGACCATTTGTTAAGATCGCTGCCCTGCACCGGCCCTTTACAACCATTGATTCTTTGGGAGTTTTAACAGAGAAGTTGGAAGAAGAGCTGGAAAGATGAAGATACATTTAATGGATGGCCGCAATAATAATTTGTTTCTTCTTCTTCTTCTTCATTTCATTCATTTCAATGGTAATGATCACATACACAATTTTCATCTTTCTCTTCAAGATGGCAACTTTATTAGCAGAAAATACATTAGACTTGATGCAGCATAGAACACCAGGTCATATATATATATATATATATATATATATAATATAATATATATATATAGTATACTATATACTATATATATATACTATATATGATAGATATTACTATACTATATATAGATATAATGTTCTTTGAGAAGAATTTAAAAAAAAAAAAAAAAAAACTGAAATATTTTTTGTTATGATGCTGCAAAATTTGGGATTCTAATTCAACCTATTAGGATTTCAAAATTCCAACTGTTGTTGTGTCCTGACATGCATGCATTCCATAATTATCATTATTAGATTAGTGATGATTCTTTCCATTTTCTTGTAACTGTAATTGCATGTCTCAGCAGTTACCATTCATTGTATGTTAATTGATGAAAAAGGGTAACAAATCAATACAATCCCCTTTCAAAAATCTACTTGATCTGTTGATCGATTGCTGACACAATTCGAGTGGAATCTTGATCCAGTAGCGCATCTGTTCTTATTCTCCATTCTCCGGTGAGATCTTGTCTTCAATCCACTAAGCTATCTTTCCCACAGCTCCCTAGCAAAACCCAGATCTCTGTCTGTTCTCCATGCACGGCGCGGCGACCGCCGCACTGCCAACTATCACGTCGAAAGAGGTGATCAGCCCTAATCCATGATCATAAAATTTCAAGTGAAACCGGATCGAATAGGAGTCTCGTACGCCTCTCTTAGTTGGAGCTGAATCGCCGCGTAGATTCCTCCTTGTCGAGTGTGGTCCAGAAGTCCGCAGTGACAGAGGAAGCCATGAAATCCCGTAAGCTCTCTTTATCTCCCCAACCACAGCATTCTCGGGACGCAACGAAAGAACCTTGTAAAAGTTGTCTTTCATGCATTAATCTTAGTATGACGACGAAAGCCAATGGAGTTTTGGGTAATGATGGTCATCTGCGTGTTTGGAAGGATACATATGCTCACTTAGAAGGAAGAAGAAAGCAATAAAAGGAAATGACTTTTGTATCCCTCCCCCACTTAACACCTTAAAAAACACGGATAACTTAACGGAAGGACCAATGCTGAACAAATCTGATAGTCAAGGGTCTATTTGTCCCAAATTAAAAAGACAAGGACTAATTTTGGAAAATCGCAATAGTCGGAGGACCATTGCTGGAATTAACTCCTAAAAATTTAGTAAAATGTATATTAAATAAGGAAATAAATAATAAGCAATATTTTCAAAAAATAATAATAAGCAATATATTGTTACTTAGTACCTACCGATTTCAATGGAAATTGTAATCATTACTAAAACGGATGTAAATCTAAAAATATAGATTAATTAATTCTGAAAACATTATTAATGGAAATTATAATTATTATGCTAATATAGACTAATTAATTATGAAAATATTATTAATCTGTACAATTTTTAGAATTTGGAAAATTAACGTTTTTTTTTTTTTTGTATATGTGTCATTATGTAATATATACCAAAAATTAAATTAACATTAGACGAAATATTACGAATATAGACTAATTAATGAATTACGTATTAACGTTTAACTTTTTTAAATTAACGTGTATTCCTTATATGTTATTACATAATGTATATATACACAAAAAAGTAATTAATATTACACAAAATTTTATGAAAATAGACTGATTAATTAATGAAATATTATTATGGTAATATAGACTAATTAATTATGGATATATTATTAACGTGTACATTTTTTGAATTAAGGAATAATTAACATGTATTCTTTATATGGTATTATGTAATATAATATAACCAAAAAATGATTAGCATACACGGGAAAATTATGAATATAGAGTAATTAATGAATTTCGTATTAAAACGGTTATCTTATTGTTTTTTATTGTTTACATTTTAGTATTAAATAAACACCCACCCCCATATTATTATAAAACACAAATCAAAAAAAAATAAAAATTATAAATTATATATATATATATTACAATATTATTAATATTCAAAAAAATATAATATTACAGAAACATTAATGAAATAGAATTTAATATGAAAATTTATTGCGGTATATAATACAAATTTTTTTTAACCATCATAAATGAGTCATTGAGAAAAAAATATTTTAAATTGGTAATATATATATATATATATATATATATTATATATATATATAGCTATATATATATATATATATAATATATAATTATATATATGCTTCGAATCTGGTGCAACCCCTATACTAGATGAGATCATGAGATCTCATGATATCCATTGATTCATTTTCCATAAATGGTTGAGATTATAAGAGATTGTGAATGTAATAAGAATATATTAAATCAAAAGGATTAAATAGTAATGGTAGATATATGTTTAATTATGGATATAATTCAATTGGATTCTTAAGCATTGTATTAGGGAGATTATGAATGGAAATTGATATTTTAAATTATTAGGTATGCAAAAATGCACCACACAGTGTTCGTAAATACATTATCTGTGGTGTTTTTTTTTGTGGTGTATTTTTTGACATTTCATTCTGGTGTATTTTCGAACATTGTATGGTGCAATTATACATACCTAATGGTGTATGCCTCACTGACCGCACGGGAAGAAATGACCTCACAGAAACCAAAATCTCTCTCTCTCTCTCTCTCTCTATATATATATATATATATATAATATATATATATATATATATATATATATATATATATATATTATGTATTATTAATTATTTGGGTAGGAAGATTTGTTCGGGAAAACACAAATGATGATTTTGTTTGGGTGGGAAATAAGTATTTTTAGAATGATTCACACTATAATTGTATTACCCATTATTGAGAACTTCTTTGTTTACGAGATTTTTAGTCGTTACTTACTGATGGTAAAATATTCCACATATCAAAATTTTTAATCACCCTTAATTGACTTACTCTGAGACTGCTACGTACTGATGGGGTGAGGACCCAGCCCAAGAAGATTGGCCAAGAGAAGAATTCAAGGCAAGGGATTGGGGCCAGGCGTCGAAAGAGGCCCGGTGAGAGCTTGGGGCCGAGTTCAGGAGTCGGCCCAGGCCCAAGCATAAGATATTCGGTTCAAAGCCGTTGAAGAAGGCCAGTAAGAGCTTGGGTCGAGTCGGGAAGTCGGCCTAGGCCCCAGCCTAAGGAGAGACTCGGGTTAAGAGCCGTTGAGAGAGCGTTGAAGAGCCTCATTTAAAAGACCCGGATCAGGAGCCGTTGGTGGGGCATTAAAGGCAGGACTCGGTCAGACTGTTACAAGTCCATAAGAGTCGTTGGCCGGCCTGGTAACGGACTCCAAAGGCTCGGTAATTGTAATTAACCGTGAAGTCGCCCATTAATGGCCTTCAAGTCGGTAGGAGGGGAGCCTGCATATAAAAGGCTCATCCATCCTTGTATTAGAGGACGAGTCAGACCGAAGAAGAAGGAGACACACTTGAAGCTATCACGAATTACTTTCATTTCTTTTACAATCTTTGTGAAAGGTGAATCCACCAGCTAAGGTTGTGTTGGACCCCCCTGGGCCCGAAAACCATAAAACCAACACTGGCGCCGTCCGTGGGGATCGAAACTAAGAGTTGCGTGGCTCTCTAAGCGAGGCGAGTCCAAGAAACCGACTAGGAGGTTCTAGAGTCGTCAGACGATCGAGAAAGCTTTTAGCATGGCAGGAGACCAAGAACAAGTGAGGCAACCACGACAACGGACTAGGGGAAAAATTTGAGGGATCAGTTGAACCAGGCGAAATGCCCAAGAGTGGGGAGAATGAAAGGCACTCGCGGTGAACGACAACCGCCTCAGTACCCTCTCACCCGGAGCAAACTCCACGGCGATCGGTGACGAGCCTTCGTCGACGCAAGTCGAGAGGTGAGGAAACAGTCTGTCTCTTGGCCACTACCACCAACAATCTGCAACTATCTCAAAGGCCGGAAGATAGGCAGGAAAACCGGCGGGCTAAAAGTCAACCAGTACAGTCCGTCCACTCCAGATCGAGAAGCCGGTCGCGAGAGAACTCGCACCCGAAGAACCAGAACTCGGGTTCGCCGTACGGAGCAACCTGCCGCAATGAGGGCCGACCGGACGAATCAGAAGTCGGCGGAAAGCACGGAGGCGGACAGGAAAATCATACCCGAGATAGGGGCCAAGGGGGTACCTAGCCCAGGAAGTGCGAAACTTAAAAGAACAGGTAAAGGGCAGGACCAAATCTCTAGGTCGAACGTTGTTGACCACCTTGCCTTTCTCGACCGAGATCATGGCATTCAAGATACCGGGTGACTTCAAGTTCCCAGAACAAGCCACGTTCAACGGATCCGGTGACCCTCGAGAACACTTGCTGAGCTACCAAGCCAAGATGCAAGTCTTGGGGGTCCAGGACCCCGTCATGTGTCGCGCCTTCCTACCCACGTTAAAGGGCTCGGCACGGAGATGGTTAGTGGTGCAGCCTACGGGGTTGATTCATAATTTTGAGGAACTGGCCGATCGCTTCATGAGCCACTACGCGGCCAATATCAAACTGCAGAAAGACCTAACGCATTTGGGCGATGTCCATCAAGAAGAAGGCGAATCTTTGAAGACTTATCTGGCTCGCTGGCAGAAAGAAATCCAATCTATCAAGGAGGTCGAGGACCAGACTGCGCTCACCTTCTTCATCGAGTCCTTGCGATCCGGTCAGTTATACTGGGATCTGGGGGATAACCGCCCGGCCACCTACGCGGAAGCCATACACATGGCCAACAAGAGGGCCAACAAGAGGGCCAACACAGAGCAGGCCATGAAGCACAAACGTCAACGCGAAGTGAGAGGATCCGCCAGCGGAAAGAGAACTCGAGCCAAGATTAAGGAAAGGCGTCCGGAAATGACTCGGCGACACGAGACTAGATGACCGTATGACAGGCCAACCGTGCATCCCTATAGGCCGGCTCCCGAGCGGCTAGTGCATGAGATACAAGCAGTCCATCCACCTGCTCCGACTGACGACCACGTAATAAACGATGAGGCAGGTTAGAACTCTAAATATTGTTGTTACCACAAATCTTACACCCACAGTACGGAAGAGTGCTTTTACTTGAAGAAGATTATGGAGGGCATCATCCAACAGGGGACCCCGCCCCCTAATCAGTGGAGGCGAAGTCGCCTCAACACGGGAAGACAGGGATCCCACCGCCAACGCGGAGAGTAGTCGCGGAAAGCAGCCGGCTACTGAGGAAGACGAGGCCCAGTGGCGTCAGAAGCCAGTTATCAACATGATAGTCGGCGGACCAGAAGGCGGCGACTCAGCGAACACTCGAAAGGCCTGGGCTCGACAGCTGTACGTCGTGACAGTGTACGGGCGCGAAGAAAGCTCGAATAAGGTGTGCCGGGACCCATCACTTTTACTGACAAAGATTTGCCCACGGGGGAGACACCACATTGGGACGCGCTGGTCATAGCGATGGATATCAATGGGGTAGTCGTTCGCCGAATCCTGGTCGACCCGGGAGTAGCGTCAACGTGCTATACCTTGAGACTTTCACCAAAATGGGGTTAACCTGAGAACAGCTAAATCCCGTCAAAACCCCACTCGCCGCGTTTTCACAGGAGACTCGGTTGAAGCGGAAGGATCCATCACTCTGCCAGTGGAAATTGGTAGTTACCCCGACGTGCAGAAGCTTAGCATGAAGTTCATTGTGGTAAATTTATCCTGCTCGCATAATGCCATACTCGGCCGACGGGCCTAGAGGATCTAGGAGCGTTGATCTCCATCGAGCACCTCTGCCTGTAATTCTGCACGCCCGAGTGGGATAGGCACAGTGTGCTGCGACAGAAGAGTCGCCCCGCGACTGCACCTACTGGCTTGCGAGAGATGGGCAAGCGTGAGATACAGATTCATGAGATCACGGAAAGGCCCCAGAAGATAGCGGTAATACCCCACCCTGAGCCGGCCGTGGAAGTGGAGGAGGTTGGGGTCGGTATCCCTGAAGAAGTACGGAAGGAGGTCATCGAAGTGCTCCGAAAACACCGACTGGTCTTCGCTTGGGGTCCGGGGGATATGCCCGTGTCGACCGATCCATCATCGCCCACCAACTCGCCGTAGATCCTAACCACCGACCAGTCGTACAGAAGAAACGATACCTCGCCAACGACCGAAGGGAGTTTGTAAAGAAGGAGGTGAGCACGTTGCTGGCCGCGGGCCACATCCAAGAGGTTAAATACCCGGAGTGGTTGGCAAACGTAGTTCTCGTACCGAACCCCCAACTTGGGCGAATGTGTATCAATTACACCGATCTCAACAAAGCCTGCCCTAAGGATCCATTCCCCTTACCTCGGATGGATCAGCTGGTCGACAAGACCGCCGGGTCGGCCCTGCTAAGCTTCATGGACGCCTTCAGGGGGTATCATCAGATTTTCATGCACCGGCTGGCGAGGAGAAGATCACATTTCTAACACCGGACGGGGTATACAGCTACCGAGTTATGCCCTTCGGACTTAAGAATGCTGGAGCTACTTACACGCGAATGGTTGCCCGACTGTTTGAAGACCTGCTGGGAAAGTCCATGGCCGCGTACGTGGACGACATGCTCGTCAAAAGCCGAGAAGAGAGCAAACACGCGGAAGACATGGCCGACTGCTTTCAGGTGATGCTAAGGTATAATCTCAGGCTGAACCCCAAGAAGTGTGCCTTCGCAGTGCAAGGCGGGAACTTCTTAGGATATATGGTCACCAAGCGGGGCATTGAGCCTAATCCAGAGAAGGTCCAAGCCATTATTGACATGCAGCCTCCCAGTACCGTCAAAGATCTACAACGGTTAACTAGTCGACTGGCTGCCCTCAGTCACTTCCTGAGCAAGGCGGCGGACAAAACCATACCATTCTTCGAGGCCATGAAGAAAAATGAAGGCTTCGCTTGGACGACCGAGTGCCAGCAGTCGTTCGAAGAATTAAAGTAGTATCTCTCAACGCCTTCGGTGTTGTCCACACCCCAGGTGGGTGAACCTTTGTTCTTATACTTAGCTGCCTCCCCCAAGGCAGTGAGCTCGGTGCTGATCCGAGAAAAGAGCGTGCCCAGCACCCGGTGTACTATGTAAGCCGTTCCTTGAAGGCCGCGAAAACGCGATACACGACCTTAGAAATATTGTTTATCGCTGGTGATCACCGTGCGCAAGTTAGCGCCCTATTTCCAAGCCCACACTTTCCGGGTGCTGACTGACCGACCGCTGGGGAGTGTATTGCGGAACCCCCTCGTCGTCCGGCTGCCTGGTGAAATGGGCTATGGAACTAACCCAGTACGGGATCGAGTATCAGCCACGACCTTCAATAAAAGGTCAAGCCGTGGTCGACTTCTTGGTCGAGTGCACCGCAGGAGAGGAAGATAAGGAGCGTACCGCGGAAGACAGTTTAGGCGAATGGTGGGAGATGCATGCGGATGGAGCGGCAAGTCGACAACACTGTGGAGGCGGAGTCATGCTCATCACTCCAGAGGGATTCTAACTATGTGTACGCCCTGAGCTATTTGTTCCCAACGTCCAACAACGAGGCTGAGTATGAGGCTGTGTTGAACGACCTTCGACTCGCCAAAGCGCTGGGAGTAGAACGATTGCGAATCAAAACCGACTCCAGATTAGTAGTCGGACAGATCTCCGGCACATCTGAGGCTAAGAACACCCGGATGACCCTGTACAAGGAGAAGGCGGTAGAGATGTTGAAGGAACTCGGGCATACGAAATAGAGTATATCTCCCGAAAAGACAATATGGAGTCCGACATATTATCCAAGATCGCATGGACGGAGTACCAGATCACCTCATTAAGATTTGCCAGAAGGAGGAGCTGAGTCGGCCGAGTATAGAGGAGACACCATTAGAAGTCCAGCAGGTGACTTGTGAAGAGTGGGACCGAGAGAAAAACCCCGAGATGTTTTGGATAGAGGATATCTGACGGTTTAAAGAGACAGGCGAATTTCCGAAAGACCCAGGAGTCGCCGCTAGGGTTCGACGGAAAGCCCCTTCGTTCCAAATCATCGATGGGCAAATGTACAAGCAGTCATTCGGAGGCCCTCTTTTGAAGTGCCTGCTCAGGCCCGAGGCCGAGAAGATAATGGACGAAGCTCATCGAGGAATTTGTGCCGCCCACCAGGGTGCCCACACACTAGCCCGGAAGCTAGTCGTCCAAGGATACTACTGGCCGACCATGATGCGAGACTGCATCGAATGGATAGCTAAGTGTGGCGTTTGTCAAGCCTTCGCCAGGAAGGACACCCGACCAGCCACCTTCTACACACCGGTCACCACGGCCATCCATTTCGCCAAGTGGGGAATCGTCTTGCTGGGGCTGTTACCAGCTGCACCCGGAGGTTTGAAATTTTACGTTGTAGCCATCAATTACTTCACCATGTGCGTCGAGGCTGAGCCACTGGCCACCATCACCGAGTATCAATGCCGACGTTTCTTGTGGAAGAAGGTGATTTGCGCTTCAGCCTGCCCGAGCACATTGTTAGCGACAACGGCCGATAGTTCGATTGCCAAGCCTTTGCTGACTTTTGTCGATGTCACGACATACGACACACCGAAGTGTCCGTCGCATATCTCCAGGACAATGGACAGGTCGAGAACGCGAATAGGACTATAGTGGACGGGATCCGGAAAAAGTTGGAGGACATCGAGGGAAACTAGGCTGATGAGCTCGACCGGGTCTTATGGGCTTATCGTATCAAGCAGCGGCGGGCGACCGGAGAAAGCCCATTTTCCCTAGCATACGGCTTCGAGGCCAAGGTTCCGATAGAGGTCGTGGAGCCCACTCACTGAATCCGCAATTATGCCGATGAAAAGAACGAAGAAACCTCCGAATCGAGAAGAATTTCTTAGAATAAAGGAGGGAAGTCGGATGTGCCCGGATGGTTGAATACTAGCAAGCCATGAAAAGGTATCGCGATCGAAGGATATGCCCCCCGAACCTTTCAAGTCGGTGATTCGTGTTACGAAATCGGCAGGCAAGCCAACCTACGGAAGGGGGCAAGTTCGCAGTCAAATGGGAAGGACCATACCGCATTGCCGTAGTGTGTCCAAGCGGCCCCGACCCTTAGTCGTTTCCGAGAAAAAGTCGAAAGGTGTCGCCTCGACTGGGGGAGGACTCGCGTGAAATTAGAGAAACAATGGGCACTGACCTAAAATGTTTCTAAGAAAAGGAAAATCCTTAGGAGTCGCCTCGACTGAGGGACTCGGCGAGAAAATTAGAGAAAAGCAATGGGTCACTAACCTAAACGTTTCTGAGAAAAGGAAAGCCTAAGGAGTCGCCTCGACTGAGGGGACTCGGCGAGAAATGATAGGAACACAAGGGTCCAGACCCTAGTCGTGTTCCGAGAAAAGCCAAAAGGAGTCGCCTCGACTGGAGGGACTCGGCGAGAAATTAGAGAAACAACGAGCACTGACCCTTAAAACGTTTCTGAGAAAAAAAGCTAAGAGTCGCGTCGACTGAGGACTCGGCGAGAAAGATATAGAACAAGGCCAGACCTAGTCGTTTCCGAGAAAAAGCAAAAGGAGTCGCCTCGACTGAGGGACTCGTCGAGAAATTAGAGAAACAATGGGGCCTAACCCTAAAACGTTTCTGGGAAAGATAAGGCTCAAGGAGTCGCCTCGACTGAAAGACTCGGGAGAAGAGATTAGAGATAAGGGCTCGAATCCTTAGTCATTTTTGCGTAAATCGGGAGGAGTCGCCTCGTTTGAGGGACTCGACGAAGAACCAGAACGTTTCAGGTTTTAGAGGGAGTCCAATGCCTTAGTTATTTTTGGTTTTAGAATTGCAAGACAGTTAAAGGAAGACTAAACAAAGTGCAGTCGAAAAGAAGCAAAAGCAATTATTTTATTAAAATAAAAGGCCCGAGAGGGAGGCCAACCGTTTACAAAAAACCCCTATCTAAAAGATTAGTCTTAAGCTACGGGGGAAGGGTGTCACATCGACCCCTTCAACTTGTTCTCCTGCCGTTGGTCCAGCTGGGAGAACAAAAGAAGGGTCCTCTACCTGAGGGGAGGTCTCGGTGAGCTCGGCGGGCGTCACCGCAGAAAGAGCCGCAGGATCAGCAGTCGTCGCAGGCCTCTCAGCATCGGCAGGAGATGGAGCACCGGCTTGAGGCCCCAGCTCTCGGAGTGGGAAGGAGGAGTCACGGCGCTAGCAGAACGAGTGGATTTCCGTCTGCGCCTCGCGGAAGCCGACGATAGTCGCGTTTTGGCCCAAATCCAGGAGGTATTCATCTCCTTCCTCCGGCGACGCCAGCCATACAGCTTGGCGATTCTCCTCCTGCCTGGCCGCAATCGCCGCCTTCACGTCCGCTTTCGCCGCCGCTGACTTCTTGTAGTCTTCCACGGAGGTGGTGGCAATCGTGGCGACCTCCTGTCGCGTTCCTCCTCCACTGCTTGGTAACCCTCAGTAGCTCGGCATTGTGCACCTCCACCGACATTGCGTGCTTGGGGGCCAACTCCTCTTTAGGCGAGCCCTTCTGACTGACGCAGACGACTGGAAAGAGACTGCCGGCCGCGACCTTGTATCCCCTCAGCCGCTTACTCAACTCCAACTGAAAAGTGAGGTTCTGTAGAGAGAAATGATAAGGAGTCAGACATTTTACGCGATACGACTGGCAGGCGAGGCCTCCAGGATGTACTCTCCTGCATGGGAGCTAGTCGTCTCCAGGTCCTAAGCACAGGACGTGCTCAACCCAGTTCTGGATAGAAGAGTTGCCCTGCCAGATCTGGGGTCCGTCGACCTCAATGCCGAGCGATCCTCTTGGAAGCCGGCATGTCGGACTGCTCTCTACCTGGCGCTTCGAGCTTGGACTCTCGGACAGGAAGGAGGAAGAGGCGGCTATCGAGAGGGTGAGGCGACTAGAGACGGCGTCAAGTCCACCACGGTCCTTTGGTGGTGGAGGAGTCGACCTCATGGCCGGAGACGGTAAGGACGAGGAGGCAGCAGCAGAGCCTGTGGCGCGTTGAGTCAGGCGACGCCTCATCTTCTCAGCTATGTCAGTCATCTCTGGAGTCGGAGCTGCGGCTTCGTCGGAGCTGGTGGAGTCGGAGTTGTATTGACCTGCAGGAGAAAGAGAATAATGTAAAAAAACTCCTAGTCGGAGCGAAATAGTACAAAAGGAAGTGAAAAGGACGTTGAAAATCTACCGAAGGTGGCCGCGCCGTCTGGCAGCAAGCCTCGTTTCGCCATGACCCGGACCCGGGACCAGTACTTAACGGAGTACGCCCCCCCAGCTCTTCAAGAACTGCCGCTCTGGACCGCATTTTAAGTGAAAACAGCGCGCCGAGAGCAATGCTAGAATAGAGCAGCCGGCCACAGGGGTCGGAAAAGTGAAGGGAGAAAAAGCTGGACGGACGAAGAAATAGAAGGGCTTCCAATCCTTGATGGAGTCGGAAAGACCCTCGAAAGCTGTCGCCCAGACAGGCGCAACCTGGACGAAGCCCGCGAGTGTGAGCCCGACCTTGTTCACGGTGAAAAGTTTCCGGAAGAGATCTAGATCCGGCTCACACATCCACCAGTGGCAGAGATTATGAAGCTGGTAAGGAGGCGGTGAGAATTGGGCACTCACTGACCCGGGACCAGATTGTAATGACGATAGAAAGGGAAGAACGGACACGGAGGCACTCGGAAGCCAAAGGCAACCGCGTGAAGATGAATACCCACGGCAACCCTCTGGCAGGTCGTAGATATGCCAGCCTTCCGGGGCAAAGCTAAGGCCGAAGGCCCAAGTAAGAAAATGGGTCATATCCAGGTCCGCCGCTGAAATTTGCAACGAGACCCGCCGGCCGGACGATGGAATCGAACTTGCCTCGCGGCCGTCTGGCACCGTCGGGAAGAGCTGCCACCGTCGTGAGAGCGGCTGGGCTCATAGGAGTAACCGCCCCCGAAGAAGAGGGGGTCGGTTGAGAAGAAGACGCCGATGGAAAGCTGTAACACCCCGTGTTACGGCCTTCAATCCCATATTAATTATTTAATTAATCCCGCTAATAATATTAAATATGATTTAATTATTTTAGGTTTACCTTTTAATTAATTAGTGAGGTCCACCATGAACCGTGGACCCTTGCCCCGAATAAGAGTCTTTAAGCTATTAGGAATAAAGGAAGTAGGCCTTTACTATTCAGATTATGATTAGGATTCTCTTTAATTAATATGGTCCACTATGGACCATGCGACCTATCCCTAGCCCTATAAGGAAATAGAATTTTAGTAAACCCATACCATTCAGGCCCTAATTAGGAGTCTTAAATATATAAATAGGGGAACTTAGGGGACACCTAAAGAATTCCCACCACAATAATCTCTCACCACCCAAAGAGTTCCAAGAATTTCCCTGGGAGAAATCAAGAAATCAAGAAAGCTTAAAGAAAGATCCTTCATAGCCAAGGGAATTAATTAAGGCTAAGAGGTAACCCATGTCTCAACAAAACCTATTTTCATAGTTATGATTTCCCCTTAGGTTTCCCCAAATATTGTGTGTTTATGATTTTGTGATGATTATTATTGATGTTGATGTGATGATTCCCATGGGGAATCTTGATAATCTTGATATTGGGAGATTCTTGATAATTATGGTTCTTGATGATTATGTGATTCTTGATTATTATATGTTGTTCTTGATAATTGTGATGTTCTTTATGCTTATGTGTTATTCTTACCGAATCTTGCAATTAGAAGACGAATCGTATTCTTGTTGATATAAAAGTGATTAGAACCCTAGGTTGTATCATATGATATTATTCTTGGTTTATCGGGTGGGAAATCGCATGTTTGGGTTGATTATATTTAGAAAAGCATGATAGGTTATGTGCGTACGTTTCTCGTATTGATCCGTTAATTGTCTACGTGTTGTTGTTAATTACGTTGTAAAGTGTCTAAGCATGGTTTCGGGTTCACAAAGGGTTCCGGGACGTTTTTGTTGTAAAGAGTCGTGGGGGGTAGGGGACCCGCCACCTACCCACGGCCAAGAATGCCTCGGCAGCGGGGCCGGCGGGCGGGCAGCTGACCGCCGCGACCCGCTGCCCGGAACAGTGCACTCCGGCGGGCAGCTGGCGGGTGGTCCCCACCCACCGGCTACCCGCTGGAAATTTATCGCACTCGGGATCTCGGCTTCCCCGTTTGATGTCCACCGACCCCGTGGTGTCCAACGGACTCCGTTATCGTGCCTATGTATAGTTTGATACTTCGGGTACCGTTCGTAGTTTATGAGTCTAAATATATTGCATGCTAGATGAATTGGTATCCCGTTGACCTAGGTGGAAGAAGTATGAACCCCTTAGGACTATTCTTAATATGTGATGGATCACGCATAGGTTTTGTTATACGTTTCTCCCCCTTCCCAATGTGTAATGTGGGTTGCATGTGCTTGCTATGTGTTATGTTGCGTGTCACCCTGATTCGGTTGCGATCGATTGGTTATCCTGAGCTGCGGTTCAGAAGCTGGCTGCGGTCAGATTGATACTCTTGGCTGGCGGTCCACCGTTTGGTTGCGATCAAACGTTTCTATATGAGCTGCGTTTATACTTTCCTGGCTGCGGTCAGATGAACTCTTTTGGGTGCGGTCCACTGTTTGGTTGCGATCAAACTATGATGAACTGCGGTTCATCGGTCGGTTGCGATCGACCCCTCCGTGTTGCGATACGGGCGGGGTGCTGCGGGGCCGTGTCAGAGCCTATATGCGCTGACCCCATGTATGGGCATGCGATTTGTCTTGTGGCGCCAACAAAGTGTGCTATGTGTTGTGATATAATGAGTTTATTATGGAGTATCTTGGGGGATGTGACTATGGGATTTATGTTGGGGATCATGTTGGTTGTAACTATTGTTTATGCCTTGCTATCTGCCTTGCCTGTTGTGAACTGCATATGCTTGTTATAACTGTTACTTGGGTCTAGCCTTATCTGTCGAGTCATCCCCGGTTTTAAAGCTAGAGTTCGTAGGATATATCTTCATGCTCAAAATGGTTTTCGTATATCTATATATATCTCTATATGTATTGTATTTCAACGCGTTGGAGTGGGTTACCAGCATCTCTCGCTGAACAGATATATTTGGCTTTCAGGCACAGGAGATTAAGTCACTGGAGCGCGCTAGAACTCGGAGTGTAGAAATAGATAGTTTCCCTCTCGGCCTGCGTGCCATGTTTATACATTATGCTTTTGAGGATATTAGTTAGTTAGCCTGTGCATCTGGGTTCTCCAGCCCAGGTGTGGCATAGCACCCCGAACACTTGTATTATATTCTGGGATTTAATAAGATTCTACCTTTATTATAAGCTTTAAAAAGTCTTAAAAATCTGGGGTGTTACAAATGCCCGCCGGGATTTCCATGCGACGGGGACTGGAAGAAGAAGAGGAAGAAGAAGAAGAAGTCGACGTGGGGTTATCCGCCGAGCGACGTAACGAAGAAGAGGAGTCAGTAGAAGAAGACATTACCAACCTGAGAAGGGAAGAACGCAAAGAGAATCGGAGAAGCTTGGTGCTGAGTTTGAAGATTTTGAAGGAAGTGAGGTGAAGAATGAAGATGACGGTGTTTAAAAGGGGGGGGGGGATCCCAAAGGATAGCCACGTGTCACTCTCCCATTGGAAAAGGATAGGGTGACAAGAGGTGAAAGGACACCGCATTTAATGCCTAGGAAAACGGGTGACGGTTCAGGCCTAGGGCTAGCCTGCAAACGGCGCGTCTACCCTAGGCTAGAGCCGGGTGGCAGTGACCCGGCCTGCTAGCCAGAAGCCCATTGTAGGCCACGGCCTCTGGGCCCACCGGGTCCGGATTGGAAACTTCCAGAAAGATCCGGTGGAATCCGGCCCATCAGTTAGCACGAGCAAGGCTCGCGAAAGATTCTAGTCTCGGAATCGCATAGCCAAATTTGGCGACTCCTCAACAAGAAAGGTCCCGTTGGGAAGAACTAGAAGTCGACCAGGGAATACATAAGAACGAAGCAAACTGGGAAACCCACAGTTTATTAAATAAAAATAAAAAAGTACAAGGCCTAGGACTCGCCCGAATGCAAGTTACAAGGGAAAAACAGATCAGGGCTTGGCTTCCTTCTCCTCTGACGGGTGAGCAGGCGGAGGACCCTCCAAGAAGTACTAGGGGCGGAAAGGTAGAGGACTCGGCTCAGGCTCCGGAACCTCGTCCATGTATACAGTCGGCTTAACGTCATCGATCATTTGCAAGGTCTCGCTAGGGCGCTTGGAGACATGGCCACGCCAAAGAACGGGGAACCTCCACACTTCTTCCTCCTCTGGATCCGGGTCATCCACCACCGGTTGGTACACCCCAGATTTTTTAAAACATTTTAAGACTTATATATAGATGAAACGGGTGATGATCTCAATTACAAATTTTCCCCCAAAAGCGTTTTTAACATAAGAGTTTCAATGTGCTGCATGCAGTTATACCCATGTATTTGGTTTTTTATGATACCTTAATATTTATTTTGCCAGGCTAGTGGTCATGTGGCAATTGGGTTAATTTAGGTGATAAACTGTTCCCTTATCCATAAAAGAGGTGTAAAATTATCAGTCCATGCAATGAGAATATTATAGTACGCAGAGTCGCCTAAAGGTGACAGTTGGTTATAACTAAAACATTTTATCGTAGCCTTAATAGCTTTTCCCTGTCGTCCCACCTATGGGACCTGATGGGCTATCTCTTCATCCCTGCGTCTGGTAAAAGCGATCGAAACTCATAAATTTATCTTATAATCCATAGACAATCGTAGCGAAAGTAAGATTTTGGTAGCAGTAAGTATCCCTCTTACCTCCTTCAACATGGTTAAATTTACATGGATGTAATTGCATTAGAATAACATCTAATTCTAAATTAATTAAATGCCCATATGTATTATTTTTGTTGTTAACTACTAAATTTATTTTTTAATTGAAGTAAGTAGCAGCAATAAAGTGTGGAAAATTATGATGTGGGAAACTGTGTCCCACCTTGCAAGGTGGACGCCGTTTCCAAAACTGACTTAAAATTAATTTTTTTTAAATTGAAAGAAAATCAAATGATTCATATAGGCCATTATATAATAGATATACGAAAAACCATCTTTGGAGTATGAAGATATAACCTACGAATCTAGCTTTTAAAACGGGAATGACGTCGACAGGGATAAAGCCCCCAGGCACAAGTAATTGTTATTCACCATCATAAGCAGTACACATGACAAATAGATAAGGCAAAACAAGGGTGACGCATAAACCAGCAATCGGTAGCTCAACATTACAAAACAGTCTC
>VALG01005154.1:0-17009 GCA_009835305.1 Ipomoea purpurea
GTCTTTGGCTCGGAAATCCTGCCTTGGTTTCTTGAAGTTGTGAGGTCCACCACTCTCGTTCCTCTTTTCTAGCGAGCTCAAATATCCATGTTGCAACTGTTGCACCCGATACAAGTCCGCAGCACTCAAGTAAGCCTCCTTCAAAGACCTCGGCTTGCTCACGATTAAAGCCTTGCGAGCCTCGTAGTTCAAACCGGCTACGAACTTCTCAACTTTCGCGAGCTCCGGTGGGGACAAGCATCCTAGCGAAGCGAAGCGAGCTCCAGAAACCTCTTGTGGTACTCAACCACCGTCGATGAACCGTGCTGGAGGTGTAGAAACTCCTCATACATAGCAGCTCGAACAAGCGCCAGGTAGAACCGCTCTCGCATCCGGTTTTTTAGAACTGTCCAGTCAAAGTCGGGTTCCTCAAGGCAAGCGGGTCCCTCGTGCACCCACCACAAGTTGGCTTCATGGCTGAAGTAGAAGGATGCTAACTCCACTAGGCGCTCCTCGGGGCATCCCAACGACGGAGAAGATCTTGTCGAACGTCCGAATCCACTCCTCGGTACGACGGGATCTTCCTCAACGGTGAACGTCGGTGGTCTATGGCAGAAACAAGACGTCCTACATCTCTATGCCCGGCAAGCTGTGGAGGTGGAGCAGGATGATTAATTGTGCAAACAACGCTTCGCTGAGGGTTTGCATGGTCAACGTGAGCTGTTGCAGATTCTGGCTAGCTGTTCGTTTGTTGGGGTCTCTGGCGTGCGGCTCGTTGACGAGGTGGTGCCATGACAAAGCTTCTATAACAACAACACCATTATGAAACAAGACAACAAGCAAGCAAGCAAACTATAAACAACACACATTTCATCGTGCATCCTAAGAGTCCTAAGTCCTAAACACTTAGATACTTACAGTCATCTTAGGGTGTCAAACTACACTTAGCCTCTTAAAAGTCTAGACTCTAACATCCTGGGTTCAAACCTAGGACCTGATACCAACTGTAACACCCCCGATTTTCATGCCATTTTAAACTTAATTACGCAAGATAAACAAATCATCATAAAACATGAAACGTAAACACAACGGAAGTCAAAAATAAAAACCAGGAAACAAGGAGTGTATGCCACGTTCACACCCACGTGAACTCACAGGCAAGGTCGAAAACCAACAACTACTGTATGATTTCAACAACGATGGCACAGGCAAAGGCCAATATAATACGTATACTATATTGTCCAGGGAATCTAAACTATCCATTTACTACGCTCTCGCACATCTACTCAGGACCTGTAAAGCACATAAAAGAAAATGGGACGACATACACCGGCCAGCGAATAATGCTGGTAACCCAATAAATATAACGTGTTAACTATCATAATGGGTAACGTATTGTACAAATATCAATTTTGAAACCGGAATACAGTATATATCGTTCAAGTAGCCATAGATAGAGTCAACTGCAAAGACTCTATTTCACTAACTATCAAGGAAAAAGGGAATCAACATCCCAAAACAACAACAAGACATGACAACACAACAGCAAAGTACAACTCGAGGTGTATTCTACTGAATCACAAAGTAGAATCCACCAACAATGCTCAACAGAAAGGATAGACAATCATACATTGGCAACACATGCCATAGTTGACAACACATGTCACAAATTCCAATAATCCATCCTTATGCCGGTTCCAACCTTATGGCTACCCCTTTAATAACTTATAACTTAGTTCCAACCATTACCTTCCAGGACCCTGTACATCACAAAGACAAACCTTATGCTCCAGGAACCGTCAGATTCCCCACCTCAACACCACCAACAATTTCCCAACAACATAGTACACAGGTACCGTTCAATACACGGCCTTAGAACCATACCTCAAAAACACGGAGCCTGAAGTCCAGGTTACAACTCCATAATAACATCATGGCCACCACGAGGACCACTGTCGTACCTTGGTGACTAATGTTCCATACTATTAATCGTGCAATCCAGGTACAGCCCATACACACATTATCATCATAGGAATCAATCAATGGATCACAACAAAGATATGAAATCATACTCAACAAGAAAGGATCACAATCCGACAACAACGATGATCAACACAAGTCATCATCTACAATAGGAAAGGACAAACCACACATGCTAGTATTTCAACGTCAAACTAGCATGCTTATCAAACGGGTAAACCAAACATAGTTCTGAGAACATACAAGACTCATCATCGTTCAACGAAGAACAAGGTTGAACACTTAGCACGATTCAAGACACCAAATCCTAACAAGATTCCTACCATACGTTCTAGACATACGAAACATTAAGAAGACACTCAAATAGTCCAACAAAAGAACATCGTGAAGTCAAAACATCAATTACCGAGTCAAAATCACAGGGAACAAATCCCCAAACATCACCAAAAGTGTACCCCGCGGGTGGGCCACGGGTGGACCACCACCCGTGGTTCCACCCGCGGGTACCACACCAACGAGTGGTATACCCCGCGGGTGGGGCGGCGAGTACATCCCTGTACCACAAATAATCCCTTCGGGGATTTTCAACACCAAGTCCAAATTCAAGTCCAAAACACCCAAAATCTCACAAAATACAACAATATGACTTGAATCAAAGGAATAGCCAAGCAATGGCATACAAAAAACCTAATAACAAGCTCTAGATATGCATTCTCACAAGCCAATGCATCAAAACTCACATTTCATACCAAAAATCACATGTAGAAGTCAAGAAATCATCATATAGGTAAGAAAATAGATTTTGTAAAGCATGGGTTACCTCTTGTAGCCTAAACCTTCACTTATCACAGCTTTACAAGCTTCTAACAAGGCTCTCCATCAAACACCAACTTTAAGAACACACCAAGAACAACAAAGATTTCATCTTTAGAAAATGACACCTTAAAAGGCACTAAAAACACTAAAGGACCAAAGATCTTACCCTCCTAAATGCTCAAGATTAAGAAAGGTTGAATCTTGGAGACCAAATTGAAAGATCTTGAAATTCCCAAACTTGGCTTGAAGAAGAAGCTAGCTAATTTCTAGAGAGAATGAGGAGCTTTTATTTTGAGAGTGTTAGGGAAAGAATGAAAGATGACTCTAGGTTAGCTTGGGATACAATCATAAGGTGAAAAGTTTTTTTTCCCCTTACTAAAGTGGAAAAGTGTAAGGAACAAGGGAACAATTCATGAAGCATAGGGTAGAACTCATTGACTTGGATTGACTAGGCAATTACTAGTCCCTCTGACTATTGAATTTTTAGGATTTTAGGAATAGATTACCAATTAAGCTAGGATTAATTATCTAATTAATCCTTAAATAGAATTTGGATTTACTGGGTGTCACACTCATGTTGTGATCTTGTACAAATCGTTGTACCCTTTGTTGATACTTGATTGGGCCTATTGATGAGCCTTAGTCTTCTTGATGATGATGACTATGTGTGATTATGATTGATATTGGTGTATATTATTGAGCTTTCTTCACGAGATTGGTGGTAATATTGTTACTTTACAGTACCCTCGTGTACTATGAAGATCGGTGGTAATACGGTTCTGATTACTGGTAAAGATTGGTGGGGGACAGTCCCAGGCGGAATAAGGTTGGACTCAGAAAGTAAGGGTGGCACTAGGAGGTAACGGTTGGAACTAGTAATAAGGTCGGGGGTAACCATAAGGTTGGAACTTGGACCTATTATGTGAATTGTCATTATGTTATTGTTGTACTTCTTGCCTTTGAACATGTCTATGATGAACTCTACCTTGTGAATGATAGGTTGCATCTAGAGTTGTGATGTCCTTGTTGTTATGGTTTTGTTGTCTTGTTGAGGTTGATGATCCTCGGTCTTTGTTGAGAGTGTGATGAGTTTTTGATGTTGATCTTCTTCTGGTTTTAAAATGACTATATATTGTATTCCTCAGTCTCAAATGCTTGATTATATCTATCTATATAATATGTTATTTAACTCGTATTGATGGGTTACCAGCTTATTCGATGACCGGGTGTATCCACTTATCTTTTACAGGTTTTGCTTAGTTGTGGAGCGCGCTAGTCGAAGTTGGTAGCCAGTGTAGTTCCCCTTCCTTTAGTTGTTATGTTTTGGGCATGTGAGTCATAGATGTTGAACTCTGAATTAGACTTTGTGTAGCCTGTGCACCTATGTTGTCTAGGTGTGTATATATATCCCCGTTTTAGACTTGTTTCCGCTTTATGGTTTAATGGATGTTTATTTTCTTATCTTTGAATTTAGTAAAAATGTTGGTAAAATCGGGGGTGTTACAAAATACCCTGAAAATTTTTCATTCATGTGGGGGATTGTTGGAAAAATAGCATTAAAATGACATTTTAAGGTGACTTATTTTGTGGTACAATTACGTTGGGGGTCCACTTCCAATTGGGTCGGGTCAAAGTGGATATTGATTTGGGAAGAGGATTTGCCCCACTTCCAATGAGATATTGATTCTCAAAGTAAACTCATTGAGTTGGAAAAATGAAGGGAAAAAGTGAACTTTTGTCCCACATTGGTTTGGGAAAAGGATTTGCCCCACTATTTATACAAGAGTCTTTTAGATGCTTAATTATTGAATGTATAGCATAGAGGCTCTCTCTCATACGTCGAAAGACTTGATTCAAGCCTAAGCTTGGTAATGCCAACTTTCGGTATCGTTTTTAATTTTCCAACATAAGCCAAAACTAAGCCCGTCTAAGGCCGAACCATGGTTGAAGGCCAAGGCCAGACAAATGTGGGATTAAATTCTTCAGTTACGGATTTAATTTCCAATTAACACCAATTTCAATTTTGAATTTAAATCTTGGGTAATGGCTTGTTGTTTCAGATGTTACAAGGCTAGGATTAATAGCCATGCTTTTGGATTCCAACATCTACTACATACTAATAAGAGCCCAAGAGAGTTAGGCCTATAATGGGTAGAAAAAATGGCGGTCAAGTTTTTTAATCAAATGAATGGCTCAGATTGATCAGATTTTAATTTTTTTTGAAGATTTACTAATTTATCCCTAATGAATATGATTATCGGTTAACTTTTCCGTTAAATATTATCTTTTCCGTTAATTTCTGTTAGTTCACCGTTAACTTACATTAATTTTAATAATAAAGGCTTAAGTTCGAAGTTCGAACCCCATTCCAATCAAAGTTGGCATATTTAGTACTCTATTTTACTTTTATTAAATTAAATAATAATTTAGCAGTTACAACAAAAAATAATACATATGCATTCGATCTTTAATTTAAAATTATGTATCTACAATGTTTTTATTCAAAAAATTTATTCATTATCAATAAATTAAATAAGAGAATAATTAATTAGTTATATTGTCCTTATTTTTCTCCAATATAAAAATTCTTTACATTCAAATTCATCAATTGATTTATTCGCTATATTGTCCCTACAATGTCTTTATTAAAAAAAATATTCATTATCAATAAATTAATTAAGAGAAATAATTATTATATTATATTGTCTTTATTTTTATTCAATGTACAAATTTACATTCAAATTCATCATTGATTATATTCACTACATTGTCTATTATCTTTTTTTGTGCACTATTTTTTTAATTAAATATCAAAGTTATAATACAAAATAATGTTATATATTTATTTATCAAGTATTTTATTAATACCATGAAAAATTAAGAAAAAATATAATTAATAAAGCCAATCATATTAACTACTTGATGAATTTGTTGACAAAGAGAGTATTCAAATCACACAACAAATTGAAGCGAGAACTATCTCGTAATGTCCTTGTTTGACAATCAGTAGTTAGCGGTTAGCGTTAGCGAATTATATTAGTTGATTTGACCAGCGAATTATATCAACGGTGGGTAAAAAGATATTTGAAAAAAATAACTTTTTAGATTAACAAGTAAAATGACCTAAGGGTATACATATATTTAATAATAATAATAATAATAATAATAAAATAATAATAATAATAATAATAATAAATAATAAATAAAATTGTTTAAAATAAAAAATAAAAAAAAAAAAAAATAAACAATCATATTAACTATTCTTTTACCACAAAAAGTATTCAAATTACACAAACAAATTAAAATGAAAAACTATCTCGCAATGTCCTTGTTTGACAATCAACAATTAGCTCTTCAATATTATATATATTCAAAGTTTATGCCCTAATTTTTATTTGTTCTCCCTTATGTCCCGTATTTAGTTTCAACCATACCTATACAATTATTTTATTGACAATTATAATCAATCTTGACTATATTATCTTGCATTTGTAAACTTAGAATTACCTATTTAAATACGCAAATTCAACATTCAATTATTTATACATGAACAATTCTAATATAATCATGTCTTGATATACTTTAAAATACTTATTAAAAAAAAACATTGGGCATTATCCCAATCGCGCAATGCGCGTAAAAAAACTAGTCCTTATATAAGAAGGCATAGAGCAGCGGAATTTTTTACAAGAGTGAACAAGAAATAGCATACACACTTGCACATTTTTAGCTCCAAATCTCTGCTTCTACTCCTTTCTTTGCCTAACTGTGTTCAAGGCTTTGCTCTAGTTCGCCGGATTCGTTCGTTTGGGTGCTCAAACGTCGAACCGTAGCACGTTTATCCTGGGAAACCTAGGCCACAACGCTCCTAGCACTTTTGGGAGGTGGCAAATAAGGTTTTAAGGAAAGAGTGATCTTTGTACTTGCGCTAAAAACCCTATACCCAAACACGAGCCAATCTCCTTCTTCTTTCGGTTTGGATTATGCTTCTAAGCAAAAATCCTCTCTTTATATTTGTTTTTGTCGTTGGATTGGATTTATAATAAGGATATTAGTTCCAATTTTGGTTGATATATAGAATATATCTCCATAGATATATATGTATATAAAACCTTTGGATCCATTTTATAATATTTTGTGTTGTATATATATATTTTCGGATATATATCCAATAATATTTATATATTTTCGTGTGTAAAATAAATATTATTTTGGAATATTAAATCGACTTTTTGGTTCATATTCCCAACAAAAGTTTGGAGAAAATGTCACCATGCTCATGAAACTACACTTAGACGAATAAAACTTGTTGACAAAACGTTTGAGGTAGATATCCCTCTTCTGTCATGGCCAAAGATGGGTTTGTGGCGGCACATTGCTCGTCTACATGCCCGTAGAGGTAAACTACTTGTGTTCGTATTCGATAAGCGTTCGTTTATGTTCATTTATTAAGGTGAACAAATATAAATGACCAAATTTTAGAGCTCGGTTCATAAACGAACAGAGTCTTAACAGTTGTCAAACTCGTTTGTTAAAGCTTATGAATAAGCCCGTTTATGTTCGTTTAATAATGTTCATAAACAAGCTCGCTTAGTGTTTTGTTTAATCATGTTCACAAACCATTATATATATATATATATATAATATTATCATATATATATATATAATATATATATTATTAATATATAATATATATATCTGGTGATTAAATCGGCAACAAATGTACACTTCATATATGGAAACACGGGCCAAACTAATACTTTTGCCAAGTAGAAATGTGTCCTCTCTCTTCCCAAACTAGTAAAATGTGTTCTCAAATCGACTATTAGGGAGAGAGAATTGTATAGCTTCTGAATTCTGACCCAACTATCCAAATTAGTAAGAACAAACTTTCCGTATCATACACCTAACTTTCATGGAATAGTCAATTACAAAGCAAACAATAGTATTTGGTTCTCAAATCCTCACCACTTTGATTAGTCAAAACCAAATATTAGGTTTTACATAAATAGAGAAAAAGTTAACAATACTCGAAAAAGAAAATGAAAATGAGAACCCTTTAAAGATCCTCTAAATTGATGGAAAAGCTTATTAAATCGTAACCACTTATTAAATCCATACATTAACATAAATTGTATTATTTTGTTTTAATTTTTAATCTTTTTTAATCCTTCAAGATATTGTTACGTTTCATTCAATTTTGTACCTATTTCAGTCATCAAGATAATTTAAAATCAATACAAATTTGATAGTTAAAATATTATTGGATAATATTTAAAGTCAAGGAGCAAGCGGGTGAAAGCGGTGAAAGCATTATAGTCGATGGATCGTTTCAATAATTTATTCTTGTTGAAAATTTAAATACAAAGAAACTCAAAACAAAATGTTGAAATATACTGATATTAGTTATCTTGCACCTCAAAGATTCAAATCCTAATAACACAATGTATTGGAACTCTATGATTCTCATTTAACTATTAATATTTCTGTGTTATTTCAAACTTTTGATAAGTTAGTAAGATGGTAAATGGATATTATGACCCTTATATGGTATTTTTTACTGCATTCCCAAAAGATCAATGAATGAGCAAATTAACAAGACTATATTTACTCACAAATAATATAATATAATTAAGTCATTCCACATGAGAAGTGTTCCGGATAATTTACCTTACAGTCATGTCTAACAAATGATAATCATGCACAAATTCATGATCTGACAAGCGTTCTCGATAATTTATCTTAGAGTCAAGAATTAAACCTTAAAAATCAATGATCTGACAAGTTTTGCAATGTTCTCATATGATTTTATTTTTTTTTACAAAGAAGGAAGGGTGAAGCCCCCCAGGGAAAAAGGCAATAATGTTGTGATATGATATTTGATGATCAAAGATGATTGTGTTATCATAGATTTTTTTTTTTGGGAAAAGAGTCAAATAGGTCCCCCGAATTTTTGAAGAAAAAAGTCAATTAGTCCTACTAAAGTTTCAAAAATTGTGATTAAAACTCATAAACATATTATTTTGGAGCATTGAAACCTATAAACTGGTTGGTGACTTATAATTGCAGGTCACTAAATTTCGGACTACCCTCCAACATCAAATAAGTGTGACCGGCGACTAAACAATCGTCGGTCGCCGTTTGGAGAAGGAGACCAAACTGGTCGCCTTTGGAGAAGGACCTGGTCGCTCTTAGTCTCGGTATTTGATGCATGAAACTTGCCCAAGGTTCGTCGGAACCTAGTTTACCATAGGTCACAACCCGTTTCTAAGCTTTAATGCTCCAAAATAACATGTTTATGGGTTTCATTATAACTTTTGAAAGTTTAAGGATGTAATTAACTTTTTGGTTCAGGACTATTTGACATTGTTTGCTTTTTTTAGTTGTTATCATTGGACAAATAAAGAAATGGGAAAATGGTCAAATCCAGGTGTCAATTATTGGGAGGATTTATGACATGGACATGCTTGAAACATCAACTTTCATTCATTAAAGAAAAGGGGCTGCCTCATATGCATGGAAAAAAGAAAAAAAAAATAATAAAAATAAAAATTGGATCAAATGGATTGCCCCTCAACAATTAATGTCTCAAGCTAAGCCAGGATGTTCAACTTCAATATATATACATTTATGCATGTGATGAAGCCTACATTTTTTGACTTTCACAATCACAGGAATGGATTGATGTTTCACGGACTTACTTCTTTTGGTTTAGTTCTTATCCACTAAATCATCCAAACAAATACTATACAACCCTAAAGATTTCTTTTTTTATTTATTATTATTATTATTTTTACCAAGCCAACTCATTCAGGAAATAATTTGCCATAAAAGATGGCATGGTAAGATGTAAATAGTTAATTATAGGAAAATGACTAGGCTAAAAATTATATTATTTTCATATCTTTACTCAACTACAATTATGTTTTTCATTTTTTTTTTTTTGTTAAAACCAGTCCAATAATCATATTTAAATAGATAGGTTTCTTTATTGCATAATCTTTGTGTTTACGAGAGTTTTTATATATTACTTCGTACATCGTTAATCATTTGAAGCATTGAATCTTTTGATATATACTCACTTTCATCCAAGTAACCAACTATGACTTAATTTCATTTTTGGTTCTAAATTTATTGGTGATAGTCTATTTTTAATTCTTTTTTATCATAACATCCTTATTTTGATCTTAGTATTATTTTGGTATGACCATTTTTTTATCCTCCGTCAACAAAAGCTTTAAAGTGCCCATATATACAAAGACATTTCGGTCTTTAATTATGAATTTTTTTTCTTAAAAATATAACGAGTTAACCTACTTTGTATAAAAAACATTTGAAATGTTCTTGAATTTAGCAGCATTTCAACAATTTTGTTGACGGAAGATGCCACAATAATACTAGGACTAAATAAGGATATTTTGATTTTTTAAAAAAAAAAAAAAAAATTACAAGTTCACCGTTGGTAGACTTCTGCATATTTCTTAATAGTATTGAGATATATGCGCATACACATCATTAGTGGAATTAACTTACAAAACTGACACCTACAAATCTAGAACCAAAAATGAAATTAATCCCATTATTTACCAACCGCCAAACAATACAATTAGCATTGCAAGAAATTTCTAGAACCAAAAATGAAATTAATCCAACCATCTATTTACCAACCGCCAACAATACAATTAGCATTGCCAAGAAATTTACCAACGCAACAATACAATTAGCATTGCAAGAAATTACATTTTTGTAGTACTACTAACTCTATTATAATATAGAATATTCATAACTACTTTCTCAATCTTCTGAAGCACAAAGAGTCAATACAGCCCCAGCCCGGCTCGAACTCATGACCTCCCAGACAACTTAGTTGATTCTTGAATAATAAATTGTAAATAAAGACACAATCAAGACCTAATTTCCTTATGGAGAGTTTTACCCAATGTGATGAGCTCCTCATGGGAACCCGAGGAAAATTTAAGCAAACACATTTATCTAATTTTAAAAGAATTACTTAACACTTTGGCACCACCATTGCACAAGTATCATTCATGCTGTTGAGATTTGTTACAATTCCAACCAGTTCATTAGCCACCCATGTAATGATATGTTAGAGAGAAATCAGTGGTTGGGATATTTGTGAGTGCATAAAGTCAAATACATGTATGCAACATGAAATCTGAGTTTTCTTCCACAATTGATCACAATTGCAAGTTTGATAATGAACAAACTAGTTGGTATATTTGCTCGAAACCGAGTTGCACAGATAAGTAATTAACTATTCCAGTTCCTCTGTGCAGCTACCAGACATGAAAATTAGGCTGCCAAACAAAAACAAGATAACAAGATTTGATTGATTAAGAGGGCAAGGTCTGCATGATAGAAAATCAGTGTTATCAAGGACAAGAATGTGGTCAAAAGGTGGAGTTTTTGCTATTCTGCCAGCATTGCAGAAAAGAACATCAGTGTTTAAACCGTCAAAATTAATTCTACAAGAAACATGAATTACGGTGTAGCATTTTAGGAATTTGAAAGAACAAACCTTGCGGAGACAGTTAAATCCTAGTGAAATCCGCTTGATTTAGTGAATAGCTGACTCTGAGCCTCTCCTTCAACTCTGGCCCAGGCCCCCCAACCCAAGAATGAAGCAATTGCCAGATTCCATCAAATTGGCTCTCTGCAGGCATTGCCAGGCCATTTGAACCAAGAGAGCCATCCAACCATTGGCACCCAAAAATTGAGAAAAGGAAGGAGGAAACAAGGAAAGCAAAGAATAAAAAAAAAGGATGCAAAAATTCAGGGAAAAAGAAAGAAAGGAGATTACAGCGAAAAATCCCGGACCGAGAGTAGCGTATAAAAAAAAAACGTTACTGTAGACGGAAGTTATAAAGTTTCAAGTAGTTAATACGTTCTAATGTTACAAAATCCCAACCAAAGTTAAAAATTGGTTTCAAAAATAGCACGCAGAACATAGGCTTTTAGAAAGTTTACAACCCCCCCCCCCCCCCCCCCCCCCCCCCCTATGCCATTGAAAATTCTTTGGTTCAATATATGAAATGAATATTTCAAATGTACATTCATTCTTCAAAATCCAACTCTTTAACATATTAAGACGAAATTCGATACAGAAAATACCACCCATTCAGAGGTTCCTTTCACCCAGGCCAACATATAAAAAATGATAATATATCATACTGATAATCAGTTCATAACTACTTTCTCAACCTATACAATGCAGTATATCATAGTGATACACTAATACCCAATTTATGTGCACTAAACTTATATCCATTCTTCCATCAATGAAATTGAAGGACACACATACACAAACACAAGCATTTATGCATGAATTTATCTAGTCTCTGGCAAACGAAACATTTAACACTACCACTGAATGAACTCAATGAAGAGAAAAAAGTATTTCTACACAGAGATGAAACACCTTCTGGCAATAATCATTCCAAAAAATTGCTGCAATTGACATTTGAAATACAAGAATTTGAATGAGATAAAAAATAATAGTCAAACAATACGATTTCTAAAAGTCTAACCTTTCATTGAAAGATTAGAAAAGCTTCCAGCCAGACCGGATTAACAAATAACAGCACAACAACAACCAACCATAAATAAGGCCACTTGAAACTATTTGGCTTCAACTCTCTGCTTTTTACTCTTTTTTTTCTTACTATTCTGCTCAGCTGAACCATCAATATCTTCACTCTTCCTCTTCTTTGTCTCAACCACCAAAGTCTCTCCTCCTTCACCCTCATTGCCTTCACTCAATTTTTTTTTTCTTTTTTTTCCTTCTTCTTCATACTGTCTCCCTCAACTACATCAACCTCTGGTTCAGCCTTCACCTTCACATATTTACTTTCCTGGTATTTCCCATCACCGAAACACCAACCCTATCTTCTTCACCCTTTTCAATCTTTACCTTGACTTCTTTCTTCACTTTCTCCGCACCATAATTCTTATTTTTCCTGGTTTCTTCGGTTGCAAGAGAGTCTGGCTCAGTTTTAACTAAAGCTTCGTTCTTGACATCTAAACCTCTGATTTTGTCATTCCCTTGCTTCTTGTGCTTCTTCTTCTGTAACTTCTCTTCTGGAAATTGCTCAACTTTACAGATTCTTCTTGTTTAACAAAAATCTCGCGATTTGCGAGCTTTTTAGGGCATACTCTACGTCTTGCTTTGAAAGGAACTTGGTCCCGGAATTTGGATAGCGAAGATCATGGTGAAACTGAACCAATTGATTGAAGGCATCAGCGGCGCGTCTGATATAGACGGACACAGCATCGGAAGCCCCAGTTTCCGTGGCCGCGAAATCGGAGAGGATGGCGGCGGCATCGGAAAGAGAAACCGGCTTCGTTGATATTACTTTCCCAGATATTGTCTTCATTGCAGATAGATGCTGTGGGCTAGAGAAAGATTTGATATGTGTTTCCTGATGGAGCTTTCGCGCTAGGGTTTTATTAGGGTTCTACGATAAATACCCGACCCACGTTATAAGCCCTTAAAAAAGCTTATTGATAACTGAGTATGATGGTTATTGGTAATTAGATATACTTCTACACATGTACGCTTCTCCGTAGGCCTCCGGAGATCGTCGAGTGCATGAAGGGCATGTGGCGTACATGTCGGCCTCCCAGTATGTGTCCCTTTCAAATATCTTATAAATACCCCGGTAGACGCTTGTATGAGGGACTTTTGGCTCTCTCTTTAGAATACCTATCAGATTGGGAACGTCCAACCTTCGGTCCCAATTATCCGAGCCACTACATTCAACTGTTTTTAGCCATTGTATCCAAATACGCCTCACTTAATAAAACGATACGAATACATATACCCGGTAGAATTTACCACATCAAAGCTAACTATATTACCAAATAAGGTCAAGATAAATTTAGTAATTTATTTGACGAGTTATACTACATGTATCCCAAATGCTACTCCCTCACTTTTACTCCATGATGTGACAAACAGTGATATTATACTTTCGCGCCATGTGGGTTTCAGGAAAAGTCTCTACATCAAAAATTTGTGAGTAAGAAGTGGGAGTAAATGTCATTTGACACTTCTTCTTTTTCTTTTGCCAAGACATTGTGGTTTAATGGCACCAAGATTGCACTCCCATATAGGGAGAGTATGTGTTCGAGCACTTGAGGAAATAACTTATCAACCAATCTATACTTCTATACTATACATAAAAATAAAATCCTGAAATTTTTAACTTCCCGCCTAATTCCTAAAAGATCTCTCTTCCCAATAAAATATATTGGTTTCTACTTTCCCATTCGTACAATAATTTTGGGTAAAAATTCTATTTAAAATTATAAAATAGTGTAATAGAATTCGCTTTGCACATCTATACTATATATAAAAACAAAATCCTGAAATTTTACTTTCTGCCCAATTCCTAACAAATATCCCTTCCAATAAAATATATTGATTTCTACTTTTTCATTCGTACAAATAATTCTGGGTAAAAATTCTATTCTAAAATTATAAAATAGTTGTAATACAATTCCCTTTGCACATCTATCTATACTCTATATAAAAACAAAAATCTTGAAATTTTAACTTCCCGAGTTCCCGCCCAATTCCTAAAAAATCTCTTTTCCCAATAAAATATATTGATTTCTACTTTCCCATTCGTACAATAATTCTGGGTTAAAATTCTATTCTACATATTATAAAATCTACTATACTAATAAGAGCCCAAGGAGAGTTAGACCTATAATGGGTAGAAAAAATGGCGGTCAGTTGTTAATCAACATGAATGGCTCAGATTGATCAGATTTTAATTTTTTCTTAAGATTTTACTAATTTATCCTTAATGAATATGATTATCCGTTAACTTTTCCGTTAAATATTATCTTTTCCGTTAATTTCTGTTAGTTCCACCGTTAACTTATTATTCGATTTCAATAAGAAAGTCTTAAGTTCGAAGTTCGAACTCCATCCCAATCAAAAGTTGGCATATTTAGTATTCTATTTTACTTAAGATTACTTTTATCCTTAATGATATGATTATCCGTTCTTTTTCGTTAATTTTGCCTAGTCACCGTTAACTTATCATTTGATTTCAAAAAAAGGTCTTAAGTTCGAAGTTCGAACCCTTCCCAATCAAAGTGATATTTAGTACTCTATTTCATTAAATTAAAAAATAATTTAGTTTTACCAACAAAAATATACAATGAAGAAAATAATTTCATTATATATTGTGTCTTTATTTTTCTCTAATATAAAAATCTTTACATTCAAATTCATCAATTGATTATATTCGCTACATTGTCCCTACAATGTCTTTTATTAAAAAAAATTATTCATTATCAATAAATTATTAGGAGAAAAATTTTTATATATATTGTCTTTATTTTTCTCCAATGTAAAAATTCTTTACATTCAAATTAATCAATTGATTACATTCACGTACATTGTCTATTATCTATTTTTGTGCATATTTTTTAAATTAAATATCAAAGTTTATAAAACAATAACATGTTATATATTTATTTACCAAGTATTTTATTAATACCATGAAAAAATTAAAGAAAAATATAATTAATAAAGCCAATCATATTAACTATTTGAGAATTTAGACAAAGAGAGTATTCAAATCAACAACAAATTGAGGTGGGAGAAAACTATCTCGTAATCGTTCTTGTTTGACATCAGTAGTTAGCAACGTAGCGCGCGTTGGTCTATAGCGCTCCGTTCGCATAAGTCGTACTTCGTTTGATCCCATTGGACATGCGAATTATTACCGCAATCCGAACTTGGGACCCAATGAGAACGTTGTAAAAAGTACTCTCTGTAATTCACGCAACTTAGCTTATGGCCAATCCACGTACCTCCACATGTATCCGAATACTCTAGAGGGGCACCCACGTACCACAACATTTCCGTCAACCTAGGCGCTCCCTCGTTTCCCGTCATAAGTCCGCAATCATTGGGCTCTCACCCCCTACTTACCACAATAATTTATCCATGCAACTAAGTCAAATTGTTTTTACATATACACTCAAATAAGTATCGCAAAATTGTCCGAAATCAAGAAAGTGCTAACACATTACGATGCCGCCAATATAGTCGCACATTTGGTAACCACCCTCAGTTTCGCGGCACAATTAGTCCTCAATACTTTAGCAAAAAGGAGGTCATCTCAAATATTACACTACATAAGTCCAGCATGAAGTGCAATATAGTAGCCGGTCATAAGTCCCGCAATGTCCTTGTGATTGTACATAACAGGCACCAATCTTTTCGTCACAATTTGATCTCCTGATCATTACATAAGCACCATACTTCTGCATAAGTCCGAATACATTATATTTAAAGAATTTTCAAATCTTTCCGCATTATATGCAGTCGCCTGACATTTTCTTATACTGCACCCTCTTCCGCCATAAGTTCCGCAACTTTAGGCTTTCCCTTGTTCCCGCTGTCTTGAGATATCGATCCGCCAAAAACTTAACACGCCTCATTCTCGCAACTGATCCCGCCAACTTAGGCACTCGATATGAGATTCCGTAACTTATTTATTGACACCACATTCATTCCGCTAACTTGCGCACTAAGTTCAAGCTACTCGATCTTTCTAAGCATGGTCGGCATACTTGCGGACTTTTAGGCTATCATCGTCCGCAACGCTACCTAACGTGTCCGCCATTTTGTAGTTACAACCTAACCTCGAGAGCACAATAGTGCGTTGTGGCGGTCCTAATCCGTCCTAGCCTTTAAACAAACCGCACGCACAACTTATGATACCTACACGGTTACCTCACTCTTCGTCCGCAACGTTAAGTTTAAAACTAGAGGCCCACTCGCTACCCCACCTATGCAAGGCCTCGCAAAAACTTTATGGCACTATACGCATAGTTCAGAAATCGAGAAACGTTGTCTCTGGTCTTATTGAAGATAACTTTTAATAGAGGCGACGTACTTATTAAAATTGCGATATCACTTTGGGCATCCACTTTTAGCATAATTCCGCTTACTTAATCACTTAGCCCAACTTGTGCCAATACTTGGACACTCCCGCATATATAGCACTATGCGCGTAAAAAACTAGTAGTGAATATAATTCCAATTGTTATCTATCACCTCTATTATAGTAAAACAAAAGAAAAAAAAAAAAAAAAAAATTCAGAAGAATTTTACACTTTCCGACCTATTCTTAAAATCTATTTTTCCTTAATTAAACCAAACTATTTAGACATCATATTTATAACCCAAT
>VALG01005155.1:0-12431 GCA_009835305.1 Ipomoea purpurea
GTCTGGTATCGGATCTTAGCGAGCGCTAAGCAATTGTCCCATATATTAATGTTATTTGTCAGAAAATTATTATTACTTCTTCAAAATAAGTTATCAAATGTTTGTTGGCAGTTATTATCAAACATAGTTAATGTAATATGAAATGTGGAAAGTACATAAAACTTCATCATCATTAATATATATATACTATATTATAAATAAGTATCTAGTAAAATGTATGTTATTTATAAAAAAATTTATAAACTTTGTGTCCGTTTTACTATCTAGTATATTTTAAACTACTATTTTAATTTTCAAAAATTAAAAATTCAGGTTATTATATTTAAATATTTTAAGTAAATTATTATGTTTTTAGTATAAAGCTAATAAAAAGATTTTCCAGTGTATGCCTGAGAGAGGAGATTAAATAAAAAGTAGTTATTGCGCAGATGGTTTTTTGAAAATATAATAAGAGTTGTGAGGTATGATATATGTCGACTACGTGTGAAGTACCTCGCACAAAACTAAAGGGGTCAAGTTGATCAGGAAGCGAGAGCTGGATTTTGAAAAATCTTGTACGTAAACAGCACTAAAGTAATGCGGGGTGTGCGAGAGATGAGGAGTACGCAAAAACAGTGCGATAGAGATAAAATATAATGTGAAAACTTAGGGGTGATATTTGGTGTAAACCTCCTCAAATAAACTCCGACTCATTGGCATCACTGCAGTATCGACATCAATTTTAATATTTAGAAGCGAGAAACGCATTCTAGATTCATATACGATGCATATCAAAAGTTATAAGAATGGAGAGAGCAAGATTGAAATTTTGAACAGATATCTAAGTTATATATAAAAACACACTCATAAATGCACCCATACGGAACAAACCAATTCAGACAAGTTACTCTTGAAGGGCAACTACCGCTGCGTTATGGCACACGTATTCTCTTCCAATCCCGCCGACACCAAATATCGCGAAGTAATTACAGTGGATCAGTCCCGCTTCACACTACACTCGCACCCCGTACACTCGACACTCGCTGAGCGTGGCGTAGTTGATGTATCATTCTTCCACTGAACCACACCATGTGAGATTTTTATAGTATCCGGTCACTTGGCAAGCATAGCATATACCCCTTTGGGAATGCTTAAATCGAAACGTTACCTAAAATCTAGGCATAGTTCCTGAGAAGCCCCTTATCATGTCCCCATCGCATTGTATGGCGCCATGCAATAACTTTGAGAATGGCATTCTACACGGCATAGATTCCAATATTGTTGCTCATCGTGTCCAGATTGTTGCCACCCGCTGCCGCAAAGAGACTCGTGAATAGTGACGCGACAAACAGGCCGTAATAAATGAGTGCCACTTATGTTTAAGTCGTGAAACGAAAAACGTGAGATCGGTAAATGTACACATTACGTGTCGACGCAAGCCATGCGGAGCGCGGGGCAAATGAACTTGGGCGTGATCAGACTTGATCTAATATTATCGCTTCGCTGTAAATTTTCTGTAGTCGAATCGACTCATCGATCTTGCGCGTGAATTGTGTCGCTGTATCGATTCAGTCAACATACGCCTATATACGAGAAAGGATTCCATAATCCTCATACATACGAGGCAAATAGAATTCATAATCGTTCGAAGCCGTCCTAGAAACGACAATCAACAATTCTTGGCGAGAGTTGTTCATAATATACCACGGGCATGCTCGATACTTCTTTTTCAAATAGCCAATTCATGATGGCAATTATGAAATAGTGGCAGACCGACAAGCAATGTGATATTCATGGGTCGAGCTGGGGATGCGCATATAGGATATCCATTGTTAGTCGGCTAACTAAATGCATATCTTTTCTTGGGTTCTACATGACGATGCTAAAAACCTGTGAAGGCTTGCGATGCGCCATACTTGGTGCCACTAGTTCCACCATGTTAATAATGGTTCGCACACCCGAAAACTTATATACTTATTTTAAACTATTAATTATTTATTATTATTATTATTGATTATTCAGTAGGATCATTTTACCATGTTAATCTAAACAGCTTACCATTTTTTTCAACAATCATCTTGTTTACCCAACTGTAGATATAAATTCGCGGTCAAATTCGGCTAACTATCACGTCCGCCTAACGCCTAACTCACTAACTTGTTGATTGATCAAACAAGGAACCTGCGAGGCCTGTGGGCAAATTTGCTTGTGTGCATTTGAAATAGCTCTCTTCTTGTCAATAAAATCGCTCAGTCCGTTACATACTGATTGACTTTATTCACATTATACTTTTAAACCACAAATTCATGGTCATTACCATAAATCCTTGCGCTAATACAATATACAAGCATTATTCTTGTATTATAATTTGATACTTTCACATTAAAAAATATCACAAAAAAAGATAAATAGAAATGTACGTGACCATACTCAATGAATTGATGAATTTGAATATAAGAGAATTTTTTATCATTGGACGAAATATAAGAACCAATCATAATAATAAATTATTTCTCTTAATTAATTTATTGATAATGGATATTTTTTTTTAATAAAGACCGTTGTAGGGGCAAATGTAGCCGAATATAATCATATTGATGAATTTGGATGTAAAAATTTTTATATTGGAGAAAAATTAAATATAAATAACTAATGAATTATTTCTCTTATTAATTTATTAATAATGAATAATTTTTTTGAATAAAACATTGTAGACACTAATTTACATTAAAGAAATGCATACTTTTTTTTTTGTTGTAACTTACGTAAGATTATTATTTTCAATTTAATAGAGTCAAAATAGTAGGTACTATTATGCCACTTTGATTGAGATGAGATTCAAAACCTAAGACATTTCTTATTTCTTATTGAAATCAATGAGTAAGTTTATACGTGGAACTAACATAAATTAACGACATGCTGAGAAAAATAGTGGTTCTCTCTCTAGGTATGCTTAGAGAGTATCCTCCCTAGTTTTCTAGGGTTCCACCTCCCACTATGGTAGTTATCTCGCCTCTATGACGAATGTTGACTCCTCCACGTTATGTGTTATATTATATGCATGCATATCGTCGGTCATTCGCCACCAGTTCTACGTAGACATCAAAGACGATCGCTTATTCAATTATCAACTATCAGCGATAGACATCAACACGATCGCAACAGGTTGTGCCGTTCTATCTCTGACGGAGGAAGATGTCGGGGGTCTAGAGGCACCGGACATTCAGATGATCCCATTGACGAACGCCCACCCATGATCTGATTGGTTGATTCTTAACGGATCGAACGATCAAGTTCGACCACATGCAGCAGGTTCTGGCCTCGTGTGACGTCCAGTGATGGGCATGCGAGTTCTCCCGATTGATGACAACCTGTTCTTATTCCAATTCCTGCACCTAAAGGATCTACAACGCGTACGTGGTGGATGATAGCCATGGTTCATATCAAAAATCACACGCTAGTGTGCGCCACGGTTCCGATTGACGTTAGGCCGGACGAGGTGCATCTCAACGGCATCTCGAATTGGGTCCAGATCTACGATCTCCCTACCATCTACGCTTCCTCCAGATTTCATCACACGCATCGGAAATTATATGGCACTTTTCTGGCAGCTGATCCCCACAAATTTTGGGGGATCCTGGCGTAGCTTCTTCCGTATCCGAGTGCGACTTGAGGTGCAGACCCCATTGAAGCGGCGTATGAAGATTAGTCCAGAAGGATGGCACGGTTCAGTGGATAAATTTCAAATATGAAAGGTTAGGCAGCTTTTTGTTTTTGTTGCGGGGTGCTTGGGCACTCAGAAAAGTTCTGTAAAAAAGTGTATGGGGAGGGCGTTACTCTCGAAAATACCCCTACGGGGCGTGGATGCGGGCAGGGGCCTCGACGATAGGCTCGTTCGGTCCGGGGCGAAATGGGCTCTTGGCCCGAACCCCAACAAGTTCCGATAGTCACGCAAGAATCTCTGGGCTCGGGGAGAGCCACGAGACGTGACAGAGATCGAAGAAGGCAGTGGCTTACAAGGCGAATTGAAGAGACGTAGGGAAGGCAATATGGAAGAGGCATGATGTGGTTATGTTTGAGAACCGCAAAAAACTCATCTCCGGCGGGTCTGCTAGCTCAGACTCGCCCTTCACGAATGAATGTTTTGAGCTAGAACTGTCGGCGGATGGGTGGCCCCAAGACAGTTCATTAATTGTTAGACCTCGTTTCCAAAAAAACGACCCAGTTTGGTGTTTTTGATGGAAACTAAATCTTGTTTAGAGCAGTTGGAACGTGTTCGAGTGCGAATGGAATGGGATTCGATGGATTGTTGTGTGTTGATAGAACAGGGATGGGAGGCGGTTTGGCACTGTTATGGCGCAACAAAGAGATGGCAACTCTATTAAGTTATTCTAGGAACCATATAGATGAGGAGGTGTCATTACCAGGGGCACCTGTGTGGCGCCTTACTGGCTTCTACGGACATCTGGATCAGTCGAAGAGCCCCTAATCGTGGGATCTCTTAAGGGAATTGAGTACACGATCCAATCTACCATGGCTTGTGATTGGAGACTTTAATGACCTAGCTAGTCATGCAGAGAAGAGAGGAGTAAACCCACACCCAGACAGATTGGTAAGGGGTTTCAATGAAGCGTTACAGGATTGTGACTTGTCGGATTTGGGCATGTCAGGCTATGAATTCACTTGGGTTAAGGGGCGGGGTACGGAGCATTGGGTTGAGGAACGCCTTGACCGGGCGGTAGCATCATCTGCTTGGTGCGATATGTATGTAGAAGTTGTGGTGCGGAATCTGTTAACAATTAATTCTGACCACAGTGCCATTTTATTTTCTTTGGAGGATAGGCCGGAACACAGGAGTATCAGAAAGTTCAGGTTTGAAGCCGCTTGGTTACTGGACGGGGAGTGCGAGAAGGTGGTGGAACATTTGTGTGGCTTCTAAGAAGAAGTTGCGTTCCAACAACGAATAGAACGCTGTGGCAAAAATCTGTGGCGGTGGGGCGGAGAATATTTCTGCAAATTCGGGAAGAGGATACAAGGATTGAAAGTCAGACTCGAAAATTTGAGAGGGAACAGGCTTGACAGAGACGTAGCTGCGTACTGGAGTGCTGAAGATGAACTACGCAGACTCCGGCTCAAGAGGAAGTGTATTGGCGACAAAGGTCTAAACAACTTTGGCTTCGAGAGGGCGATCGCAACACCAAATTCTTCCATAAAGTGGCGTCCAGTCATCGCAAGCGGAATAGCCTCGTACGCATTCAGAACCTAACAAGAGATTTCGTCGAAGGGGAAGACATGCATGCGGAGATCCTGCGCTATTATGATGACATATTCACGTCGTCACTTAGTGATGACGTCATGATGGACAGGGTTCCGAGTCGGGTAACTGAAGTCATGAACGAGCAATTAGTGCGGCCTGTAACAGATGAAGAAATCAAAGTTGCTTTATTTTCCATGGCATCGGACAAGGCTCCGGGCCCAGATGGTATGTCTTCGTCTTTTTACCAACACTTCTGGACCATTGTTGGAGGGGATTTGTGCAGTTTTGTACGAGATTGTATCCACAACTGTAGAATCCCGGCAGGTTTGAACGAGTCCAACGTGGTTTTGATACCAAAGAAGAACAACCCAGAGCGGGTGTCAGACTTACGACCTATCGCTCTCTGCAATGTAGCATACAAGGTAATAACAAAGGTTGTGGCAAACAGATTAAAAGAGGTTTTGGAGGTGGTGATCTCGCCATCTCAAAGTGCGTTCATTCCGGACAGACTAATAACGGACAACATTATTGTAGCAATGTAGCCGGGGAACTGGGACACTTTCTCAAAGGTAAGCGTACAGGGAATGTCGGTTGGGCGGCGCTGAAACTGGATATGGCCAAGCCTACGATAAGATGGAATGGGGCTTCCTAAGGGGTATGTTACTAGCATTGGGGTTCGGCCCAAGGGTGGTTGACCTTGTGCTAATGTGTGTGAATTCAGTGCAATATAATATTGTAGTCAATGGAGATACAGTGGGCTCAGTTGTACCTACTCGGGGCATTCATCAGGGGGAACACCATTGTCCCCGTATCTTTTCATTGTCTGCGCAGAGGGCTTGTCTTTGTTGCTGCAACAGGAGGAGGCCCGGGGCAATATTTATGGCATTCGTATGGCACGGGCAACCCCTCCGGTCTCACACCTCTTCTTTTGCCAACGATAGCATTCTCTTTTTTAAAGCAATTGAGAGGGAGGCGCACCACTGTACGAGATTATCTTGAGCTCTATAGCAGGGTGTCGGGTCAAGCAGTCAACTACGGTAAGTCCAGCATCCTATTTAGCAACAACACCCACGCCGAACACACAAGCACAAGTAGCGGCTCTTTTTAGAGTTCAGCATGTCAATGATTTCGGACCGATACCTCGGCCTACCATCGTTCCTATGTCGTAACAAAACTCTGGTATTTAAATACATCAAACAGCGGGTAAGAGATCGAGTGGTGTCGTGGCAAAAGAAGCTATTGTCCAGAGCAGGAAAAGAGACACTCTTAAAAAGCATTGCACAATCGATGCAATTTTCGCCATGTCCGTGTTCCTTTTGCCAAGAGCTGTCTGTGACTCGATTGAGAAGATCATGAACCGGTTTTGGTGGAGAACGGGGGGTAGCAATGGTCGTGGCATCCATTGGGTTCCTGGTCTTGGCTAGCAGATCGAAACATGAAGGTGGATTGGGATTCCGGCGTCTCCACGAATTTAATGTTGCTCTTCTAGCGAAGCAGGGTTGGGGTATACTATCCAAACCCGAGTTGTTGGTGAGCAGGATTCTTAAGGCGAAGTACTTCCCAAAATTTGCTTTCTGGAGGCAGATATTGGCTCCAACCCAAGCTATTTGTGGCGTAGTATCCATGCGGGCAGACCATCATGCGTGAAGGCGTCACCCGTCGCGTTGGAGATGGCAAGAATACTCTCATCTGGGGGCCAACCATGGGTGGCCGACGCAATCAATGGGCTTTAAGCACACCGTGCGTGACTTGAGCTGAGCGGGGCCAAGGTATGCAACCTGACCACGGAAGAAGGCACATGGGACTTGGACGTGATCCAAAGACATTTTTCTGGCTCAAGATGTGGATCGAATACTCAAGACTCCGCTATCGCCGCAATGTATGGATGATTGGCGCTGGATTCATGACATCAAAGGTATTTATTCCGTCAAACAGGGCTATCACATGCAAATCTCAAATCACAGTATACACTACCTGTCTTCGGATTTCACGGAATGTGGGAAGCTATGGTGTCTCCCTATACCACCGAAGATATAAAAAAACCTTTTGTGGCGTTGCTTGAGAGGTTTCTTACCTGTACAGGAGACGTTACGAACGAAGGGGTTGTGGATTGGCGGAGGATGTCTTTTTATGTGCATCAGGCAGCGAGACAGTTGAGCATCTTTTTGATACTTGTATGGTGTCTTGTCATTTATGGGGCACGAATGATATTTTATAAGGGCGAAATTTTGCAGGCTTCATGGAACACAACGTACGTATGCTGCCCAGAACGTCACTTCTGTTATGGCAGCGAGAATCTGTTCATTTGGAAAACCTGTAATAGCGTGGTGTGGAATGGTAAGGGTTGGAATATGGAGGATCTTCGTCGACATGTTGACGACCTCGTATTGGCATGGCAGGAACTTCTACCAGCAGGGCCTGCATTACGTCATCAGAATTCAAGCTGAGGCAATTCGCTGGGTTCCACCATCGGAAGGAGTCTTAAAATGCAATGTTGATGCGGCTGTCTCCAACCATGGTGTTTTCTTCGGGGCGGTCATTCGGGATCACCTCGGGGAGTTTGTGGCAACACCAGTGGCAATATTCAATGCATCCGAGACCCGTACTGCACGGAGGTGATGGCGGCGAGAGAAGCACTATCATGGATGAAGACACAGCAAGCATCACGCTTTATCTTAAAATCAAATTGTCTGAATTTTTGTAACAAAACTATAATAGAATAATTTGTATGAAATAATATTACTAAATTTATATACCATAACATTCAAATTCTCTTGATATAATTCGCCTCACTAATTAAGATTTTTGAGACTGGCTCATACATTATTGTATGGATCATGGTACACACAATGTTGTATGCGACCATTTACAAAAAGACATTCTTAATATACTAAATGTACATTATTTTTGTTACTTGAATGTAATTATATAATATAATGTACACTCAGTATATAAATAATGTACATCCCCTGAACTATAATGTACATTATTTTTATATTGAATACCATTATTTTTGTACTGAATTACATTATTTTATAGTATACACAATATGATTATCCAACTTGTGTGGACCATGGTCCCCACAATAATGATTGCTGTCTCATTGGAGAATTTGCCTTTTATTTGGTGAAGGAAAATTAGCTTAGATTCCTTAATTGCATTCTGAGATTCAGCGCGCTGCCGCGTTCTAGCTCAACTCAAGGGTTAAAGGCAATAGAACCCATTGTTCTTTCGCCCATTGTTATACTATGAGTCTATGACTATTAAAAAAATGGCATTCAGATTTTGTATATGCAATTAACATATTATGCACATTCATTTAATAAATTATGTACCTATTATAATTTATATATGTTACCCATAGTCATATATTATATATATTCAGTTAATAATTATGTACATATTACAATTCAATTAAGATATTATGTATCTTCAATTAATAAATTAATGAGAAAAATGACACTTTTCTCGCTAAATTATATGCTTATACGATTTTTTTTGAATTATTCATGTATCCACATTAGACCCCTCAATTATTATGAAAGTGATATTTTTTACCTGATATATTAAATTGACATTTTTACCATTAAAATAATTATTTCATTTATTTTTCTTCTCCAACAAATTATTTCTTATATGTTGGGATGACCACAATTCATTTCGAAGTGAACTGGACACTATATCAATCGAAATCGAAAATTTCCAGTTATGATTCAGAACCGGAACCCAATATTTGTGTTTCAGTTTATTAAAATCGCAAATTGGAAGAATTGGATCCTAAACCGTGAACCAGCTGTTTGAAATCAAAACAACCACTAGCATTAGCTTAAAATTAGAATTATAATATTACAAAGGTGTATGTTTTTTTTTTCGTATTTATTCTGAATTCACATATAAGTAGATATGATCGAAATTTAGTTCTGATTTTGAATCGTCGATTCACAGTTCTGGATCGGTTTGAACTGCTGGTTCGAACTTTTTTTAATTCTATTTTTTATTTATAAAATATTCTAAATTCAACAATTAATGTACTTTAGTTTTTTTGGTTCGGAACCAAAACTGGCAGTTTCGATTTGCGATTTTAATAAACTGAAGCTCAAATGTTGGTTTCGATTCTAAATTGTAACTGGAACCTTTCGGTTTCGTTGGTATAGTGTCTGGTTCGGTTTGAACCAAAACTGTGGTCATCCCCACATATAAGCAAAATTTATTAGATAAGAAAAATAATGAAATATTTATTTTAAGGGTAAAGATGAACATTTAACATATCAGAGAGGGAAAACCAACACTTTTAGAATAATTGAGGGGTTAATGTCAATACATTAATAATTAATAGGGAAAAAGTGCTATAAGTATATAATTTAGTGGGGGAAGTGTATTTTCCTTAAAGTATATGTACGTACTAATTAATATATTATGTATCTTCATTTTATATACACGTACATAATATGTTAATTAAAGGTACATAATATGTTAATTACACGTCTATAATTTAAATGTCATTTTTAGATCAGAGTACAATACAAGCTAAAGGGTCTATGGTATAATTTGCCTCTCTTAGCTATTCCAGATGATGTCAAGTAGCTTGTAGTTCAATGGCACCTCTGTGGCTCTCCCAAATGGGAGGTTACAAGTTTAAATCCCAGTGAAACATTGACTCTTTGTGCTTCAATAAGTTGAGAAAAGATGTATGAGCAGATACTACATTGTAATAGAGTCACTACTAATCAAAAAAAAAAAAAATCTATTCCATATAAAAACAGTAATCTTTAATAGGTGTTTTGTGATTTTTGAGATGCCAACTAGGACATAAATGAGGGAGAAAAAAAAGGAAAGAAAATATAAAGAATTTGACAAAAAAAAATTAAAAATAAAAATAAAAAGCTTGTAATTACGCGCCCAATACGCTCCATTTCGCCTTTTCTCTTTTATTTGCACCCCTAAAAAATCCATACTTGCAATAAAACAAACCACAAAAAACTCTTGTTAAGACAATATGTGGCTAGAATATCTTTAGTTGTTACTTGTTCTATTTGTGCTCCTGTAGACTAGTTATTTGGTTGTAACTTCCTACTATCCACACTCTTCCATGTACTATATATATGTTGTGTTTTACATCAATAAACATGCAGTTAATCTCTTCACATGGTATCAAGAGCCATATTCCCCTAAGGTTATTTTCCTCTCCTCTTTCGCCATTCTTATATACATGGCTACCACCACCATTGCCATTGTTCACCTCAATGCTCCGTCTAATTTTCCTATCAAACTCACCCCCTCAACTTTCCTGTCTGGAGATGCCAAGTTCGGTCCACCTTGATTGGCTTTAATCTCCTGGGATACATCGATGGTTCTGTCAAAGAACCAGCAAAATTCAATGATACTGCACAAACAACTCCGAATCCAGCACATTTGACTTGGTATCGCCAAGATCAGATAATTACCAGTGCTTTACTTAGGAGCTGTTCAGACACCATACAACCTCTTATAGCTTCCACATCCACTGCTTGTGATGCCTGGCAACGGCTCGTAATTCTGAACTCAAGTCACGCACATTAAGCACAAACTTCACGCACATTAAGCACAATACTCAGGCACATTATAACGGAAAAAACTTATGCGATTGACAAAGAGAGAAAGAAAGAGCTCGGATATTTTCATTGAATGAATCTCAAAAACTGAACTAACTCCAATTACACATTGGTTTATATAAGCAAGATACACACTGGACAGAGAGCTAAAAACCGATGGTTATAACTGCTACTTGGAGGGAATTACCCTATTGCCCTTTTGTTCTATACTGTCACCACCTTTACCAGTAGACAACCAGGCGTGCATGTTAGTTTCTTCTTCCCCATCATCACGTGCACAACCTTCTCTTGTTACCCTCCCGTAAGCTGGAGTGTGAAGGTCCTGAACACCAAGCTTAGACATGAAAGAATGAAACATGGAGGCTGGAAGCGCTTTTGTGAAGCCGTCGGCAATTTGAGCAGAGGATGAGCCAGACAGCAACTTGATTAATCCTTGAGCAACTCTTTCACGAACTATGTGACAGTCGATGTCTATATGCTTTGTTCGTTCGTGAAAGACATGATTCTCCGCGATGGCAATGGCAGACTTGTTATCGCAAAAGATGGTTGCCGGCTTATCTAGAGTGAGCTGAAGATCCTTGAGCAGGGTGATAAGCCATTGTGTCTCGCAGAGAGTAGCGGCAAGGGCTCTATATTCTGCTTCCGATGAGGAGCGTGATACTGTTGGTTGCTTCTTCGACCTCCAAGACACAAGAGACGAACCAAGGAATATGTAGAAGCCAGTAATCGATCGTCTTGTTTCTAAACATGCTGCCCAATCCGAATCAGAAAAAATGTTAAGATGCATGCTGCTGTTTTGTGGGTAGAAAATTCCTTGGCCAGGAACCTTTTTGATGTACCGTAGGACATAGTGGAGCTGCAGTCATATGAACATTCGTAGGGAGTCTACGAATTGGTTTAGCTGTTGAACAGAGAACGAAATATCAGGGTGTGTTGCTGTTAAATATAACAGCCTTCCCACCAACGTCTAAGATGTGGCCTGGAACCCATAGGAGTGTTTGCGGGTTGCATCCAATTAAACCTGCTTCATTAAGTATATCAAGAGCATACTTGCGTTGGCACTAATTTAGCCCCTCCCTGCTCCTGTGTGCTTCTATTCCCAGAAAATATCCCAAATTGCCAAATCTTTTATTTTGAAAGTATCATCCAGAAAAGCTTTGAGACTTTCAATCAAGTGCATATCTTGGACTGGTGATTAAAATATCATCCACATAGATAAGGAGAGCAAAAATTTAAATTTTTACAGAGCAGTGAATAGTAGATAGAGATCATCACCTTGTGATTGTATGAAGTTCATGTCAGCAAGGACACTGCTAAGCTTCGCATTCCACTGCCGGCTAGCCTTGTTGATCTAGCCATATAAGGACCTAAAAGCTTGCAGACTTGGTTGTGCTGTTGTTTCTCCTCTCTCTTATAGGTCAGAATCGAAGGAACCACGTTGGATCTCGTTCAGGAGCACTGCGCGAGGAACTTCTTCATTTATATTACCAGTTGTGGCGAAAGATAACGGCATTGTTGATGTGCTAGTTGGTGATATTGCTACAAAGATACTCACCAAATCCCCTCCAACAAGGTACCAGAAGGTGTTTGGGTAAAAAGACGGA
>VALG01005156.1:0-29854 GCA_009835305.1 Ipomoea purpurea
GCGCTAGGATGCCTTCGAAAAGAAGAAAAAAAAAATCTGCGTAGGGATGAGTTGGGTGATTACTGTCGGAAGTTTTTTTGTTTGCTTTTGATATCCTTAAATCAATTTATCTCGCCTCGATCTAGTACTACCCTATTACTAAACAACTAAACATTCTCTGTCATGATTATACATATAGGTGTGCTAATCTATGTTTCTATCGTTAAATGGAGTGCATATATATGTAGTTCTGTATATGTATATATATATATTGTATCCCTATTAGTAATCGCAGCTACACCTTGAATAGGAGAGTTCATGTTGTTAATATTTTGTCAAGTGTTTGCCTAAAGTATTAGGAAATTAGAGCGATATCGTCAGGCTTACAGTAGCGTCTAGAGGCTCGCTAGCTAACATCGCCTCATTATTTCATAGTCAAGGTTAAACAATGCTTTAGCGACGTGCGTCTTTCAATTGTGAACTATATGAAAGTCGGCAAATTTTTCTATAACATTCGCTTTTGTTTTTTCTAATGAGCAGTAGCTTAACATTATGTTAACGAAATACATATAGATGTGTATATAATTTCTCTTAAATATTATCTGTCGTCGACTTTCAATATGATTTATTCATAAGCAACAATAGGATATAGAAATTTATTTAGTAAGTTTTTAACAATATTTTCTCTAACTTAGTTTTTTATGTCTTTTTTTTATTGGAGACTAATAGTTTTTTTTGTTTTTATTCATAATTTGTCAAGCTCTTTGAGCGGGTAACCAAACATGGCTCATGGAGGGAAAGAAGGAGAGCGGATGAGGTTAGGGTTAACATGATTTTGAAGAGTTTTTTTTCAACTTTTTTTCTCACAACTATTAGATCATTTTCATTTAATTATCAATTATTATTATTAATTATCTTTTGTATCTCAAACGACCTATTGGAATCGATTTTCACATTTGGTCCCAACTATTACTTTAAATCCTTGCCTTCTAATTTTTTTGTCACCAAGAATCAACATTTTTTTAATTAAACAACTAATCAACTATCTTTCAATATTAAGTCAATTTGACCTATTCATTGCTCATGTAAAGGATATAAAGTTATGAAACTTAAATCTGAAAAAATCTTTGTTTATGAGTACGAAGCAGGCTTTCTTGTATCTTTTCACATATTGGATTACTATACCCTCGAGATTCAAATAAATATTACGTAACATAGTAGATTATTACATTCTATTAGTAATACCAGTATATTTGATTAGCATATGGCTTAATACTTGATCATTCTGGAAATACTAAGGTCACTGGATTACACCAAATGCCAGGATGTAACTCATTTTCTTCTCATTGTTATTGTACTGAAGTTGAGTACTACTGATATCTACTGATAGAAGGCTTATATATACCGAATGATTCCACAAAATTTTCTAAACATTAAATGCCATTGCAATCACATGTTATAAATTTGAAGTTTTATATAACATTAGTGAATTCTACTGTATATAACCATAGATAAACCGATGACACCTAATGGTAATCACTTCATCAAGTTGAGTATTCGTCTGCCTGTCACATGCCTAAGTCCACCCACAGGTACGGAGAATCACTTAATATACACAAAGGAGAGTGCAAAATAAAGAAAATAACAAAGGAAATAACCAAAATTGCTTCATTGACTGAAGAGATTTGAAGTCATGGTGATTGGAAGAGTTTGTTAGTTATATTGGACTTCTATTGCTGTGTCTTATGGATGATAGCTACATCATAGTTCTTGGCACAAGTTACGGAAGTTGTGTTGACCTGAACCTTTGTTATTCCTTAGGGGGGCAGCACTTTTAATATTTGAGCCCCTTGACCATCGGCATACCCGACTATTATAAAGCCTCATGGCAATGGTAAAATTGTAACATTTATAGATCAGATTAATCGTGCTAATTTTAATTTTTTGGGCTGATGATGGAGCGTTAATCATGTTTCTTGGTGACTCAGGAAACTAATGCTTGGCTATCTCCCAAAAATAATTTGAACCAGTTGAAATAGATACTCTGACCAATATTTGTATGTACCATCTGAAAGTAGTTATATTACCTTGATAAGGTGAGAACCTATGACTAATTTTGGCAATGAAAGAGGAGAACATCATGGATCTGGAGTCACTGGAAGATAGTATTCTTCTTCAGATGAGAGTTCAGACTTTGGTTCGCCGAGAAAACAATATTAAGCTCGTCTTAATCCAGAAGAAGAATACCAGGTACAAAATGTCTCTTATCCATATCTTCCATACTATTGGCGAATAGAAGGTCAAGTGTCAATACTAGTGATAGAAAATTTTAACAAAAGTCAGCAAGGTTAATACTATTTTAGGGATTATTGCGTAGGCATGAAGGCAAGGTCAACACTCTTATTAAGAAATTAAACGATATCCAGAAATAATTGTGCCTTTCCATAGAGTGACTAGAAAATTGTTGAGTAGCCGGCAGTCGCACACCAACGTGGCTAGGGTTTGTACGGCAGGCCTGAACGTCGCCTGAGCATTACCATGAAACTCGTTTGGATATCATTCTTTACATTCCTCCTCCAGTTCTTTTGACTCATATGCTGTCTTAGAGACCTTCCTATGCCGTGTTCTCCTACCGGTCAAGCCATTATACGACTAGCTAGTGGTGCGCCTTACGCATAACTCTTACTATACGTATATATCCCTATTCTCCCGGCTTCCTCTGCACTCACTCCTTCACTCTCTACTCGTTCTTGTCTAGGGTTCTTCTTCTAACTCGCTACCATGATTCAGTGTCAGGAACTCGGCTTCATCCTTCAGCAGAAGTCCTATGAGATATACATATCATAGCGTCACGTCTGACTTAATCAGGTTCACTTCAAATGCACTCACGATCTGAATCCTCTGTATTGACTCAAATCAGAATATGGTGAGTCAAAGTTCCGGGTGATGCATAATTTATATGAATTCACCCCACACACATTTCTAGTGACATATAAGTGTAGTGAGCACATCCATCAACTCAAGTTTCTCAATATAGGTTACCCAGTATCAGATTCTGCTTGCCTCTCATTTTGAGTACTTTGGATTATGTTATGTCTAGTGTCAAGCACTACCTTGATATTGCCATTGATCCAGTCGGGATATAATCTAGGTTTAAATATGAACATGAATAAGTCTCGCTATCTTACTACGTATACACCATCTTGAAAATAGACATTGAAACACATGGTCCGATCTTGTCTAGAATATACCGAATCTTTCTTGTCGCGCAAAACCACCCACACTATCGCAGGTTTATCATAAGACAAATTCGTCGGTATGAATCCAGCTATATGCAGTGGGACTTCCACAACGAATTGGACGTAACAAATGCTATCTTCAAGCACTTCACCCATAGACATGGTTGAATAGTGTTGAACAAATAAAATTGATCAATGGATGAATATACTAGCGAGAAAGGAGCGAACGGCTCCAGAGTGCAACAACAACAGAGTTACTACGTCAGAGGTTGATCAAATTCCAGGTCAAAGTTTAAACTGGGGTTGGCTCCACAGATCATTCACCCGGTTCATCAAAATTAACCGATGCTATTAATCATTGTTGCATTTTTATGTAGTATCTTCCGATTCTACATACGCCTTCTGTTTTCGTAATACTTCAAAATCACATCAATCTGGGATACATACAGTCCGAACGCTATTCCACCATCTCCAAGGATTCCTAGAGATCACTACTCATCACCTCAGATGACAAATATTTTCTCAATATAGTCACATCTTCCAAGATTTATCTCTTATTCCCGTATCCAATACTTCATCAACATGTGGTTGCTACGAGAACAGGGATGAGTTAACAAGTGTGAGTACAGCTTCCTCATCTTGTATCTCAGTCACACAGACTGGCTGGAAATGCATGCTTAACATGTGCCATACACATAACATCAACACCCGCCCAATGTCTTTGAGGTTGAATACCGAAATCCATTAACATGAGCTTCCAGAGTGCCAGGAGTTTTCTGGCACTCCGCCAAAAGAAGGACGGATCCCTAAGTCAGACAACCTGACTGGCTTAATATTTATGTTCCAGCTAGTACAGGGAGCTTCTCCTTGAGTGGACCAGTGTAGCCCCTCTCGGCTCTTCTCAGACTCTCTGGACCATAAATTACGTCTAAGTGTTTTAGATCAAACTGGACTACTTCACTTATATGCCTAGAGTCCTTAGAAGGTTAAGACAATGATACATTTCGACGGAGGTATTTCCTGTCAGGTATGACTAGATACACCGTATGTCATTATTATATGACCGCATTTAACGATCACATCGGGTGCAAAAGGTACTAACCTGAGAAGACAATTGGAATTGAGATTAAATATTACGTTTATTTGTATACTAGTTGCGGAGTTGTAAGTATACTGACATTGGACATATGTATACATCCTTCACAGTAGTATACATGGGAATCACGCATGCTTCCACTACCAAGGTTAGTCTTAAAGAACTAGCTAGTTCATTCTCTGAGTCAACCAGTTGAATAATACATCGGATAATATGATTGGTAAGGTGTCGTAGGTAGATTCTATTGTTGGACAGTTCTTGTAGTACAGTTTGGCGTTTGAATGCCTTCAACAGTCCAGGATCGATTGTCTCATGTTGCAGCCCATCACTCAGCGAAAGAAAACGTGGATCAGCGAGAGGAAGGATGGATGCGTTGCAATTTCGTTACATTTCTTTTGCTTGGCCGAGCAAGGTTGGCCTGCTTGAGGTGATGCCTACCGTCTCAGCGAGCACTCCTTAAGAGCTAAAATGACCGTCATTTTGATTGTCTGACCGAAGTGATAGTTTAGACCTTTTAGAATGATTTAAGACATTCCATGCCATAGACATCAGCTTTATCGACATATAGTTGCTGCTCCTACCTCTTCCATTCCTCTTTTAGAATTATAGAAGTATACACAACTTCATTTCTTATATGTAGAGTCTTTCAGATGATCAATCAAAGATGAGTGTTCATATCAAACATCCATGGCCATTCATCTTGTTAGAATCACCGTGTCTGCAAGCAGAAGAGAAAAAGCTTCCTACTCTTGGAGTGCTGGTGTCAGCCTGCAATTCCTGAAAACCCAGGAGAACCCACATTAAGACACCATTCCTGATTTCAACACTTTATCGTTTTTCGCATTAAGCATCATCTGGACTCTCGGAACTCCAAGACGAATTCCGTTCCTGCTGTTTTTGTCAAGTTGCTCAACCAGTTCAGGTGCATCCCTCTAACTACTGCCAAGTGCTGCGTTTGACTAACAGCATTCATTCTTGTTACCTGGCTTCAAGGCGAGCAATTGCTGCCTCTTGTGCTTTGAGTAGCACCTCATAAGCCTTGCTCTGGGTTGAAGTTGAATCAATGAGAAATGTTCTAGCAACATTGTGAGCAGTAACTGTTATATCGAGACCCAACAGCACATATGATTACACTGGCAGAATCATAATACAAACTATCATCATTGCTCGAAGCACTAGGTCTTAGATCAAAATTCCCACCACTCTGGAAGATGGGCGGGTAACATATATCTACATTCTCAGGCTTCAGCTTCACCTTAACTTTAGCTGGGTCCAGAATGGCTTTTCTGTCTCATCCATCAGTGATGAATGGGTTACTTTTCTCTCCTCATCTATAACCTTCCTCAAGCTTTGTACAACAAAGTTCTTCAATGTAGAAGCAGTCAAATAAGCAGCTTTCTTCACATTTATTATCTCATTCTGATCCTTTATAGCTAAAATATCAGACAGTCCAAGCGTTATATCACCAAGCTGAAGTCCAGAATTCTTTAACTTGTCTGCCCATGTCTCAAGGAGTTTCCCTTCGGGGGCCTCTTTTGCAATGTAACCAATTACAGGGGACTTCAGTTGTGTACTGATTGAACGGAGAACAGCATCCATTTGTGTAGTCCCATCCTCACTTTTGGCCTTCACATGCATGACAACATCAGCACCCACAGCCTCTTTAGCAGCCTTTTTAACAACTCAAGCAAAGATGCTTTCTTTTGGCTACATAAAAAATGGATCTGCTTTTCTCCAAAAACCATAATCGTTTCTGGGAACTCATACCCAAGCAACCAAATGTTCATGGCTGAGGATTTCAAGTACCTCAAATCCTCAGAAGGAGGAGGTGTTGCTATGGCAAGAACATCAGAAGAACCCCAAATATCATCTCTATGTTCCTTCCAATGTGCATATAGGGCCTGCAGTCTCCTGCTAAAGGTATTCAAATCAATATTATAGGCACTTCCAGCAGATGCATGCCCATTAGCAGGACCATTTCCATTCCACTGTTCTGCCATGACTAATCTGCAAAAACAAGAAATACTAATTAACCATATTTACAGCATACAATACTTGAATACTTAATGTCATCCTCAAGTCAAATGTTTAAAAAGTTTCTTACATCACATGGAAAAGTTAAACTAAGCACCAATTGCAACAAAAATAAAATGTTTATTTTTAAAAAATAGGTTGGCATGACTTACAAAAGCACAAGTTCAATGAGAACTCCTCTACTTTCTTTCTGATTTGATGTAATTAGCCTCTGCTAAATTACAAAATTGTTTTCTTTCCAAATCTATTATTATATTAAACACACCAAAGCATAACATAGTAATAAGAATATTAATACAAAACTAATCATTAGATAGAGTGAAAAAAAAAAAAAAAAAACAGTTAATTGTGATAATCAGATTCAATAAATTACCACACACTACATCTTCTGCTACACAAATCACCAATAAACAAGGAATGAAGGGACTGATGTTCAACTCCACAGAATTCACTTTAAAATCACATGTACCGGAGTTTCAAAATCCATCATATCTAATGATAATTTAGAAGAGAAAACCCTCGATATAACTTGTATATTAGCAACGAAATAGTTTAGTATTTCAGGATTTTCAGCACAGACAAACAATTACAAATATGTTGAAGTGAATTTCATCTTTGTAACCAAATGAAGGTTTCTCGATACCCAATGATAGTTTTCCACATACCAAAAAAAATCATGAAACACTCTAAAATCTAAAAAACCCCAAATTGGGGAAAACTAGGGTTTCCAAAAGCAAATAAAACAACTTCAAACATTAGAACACAAACTTCACCATCATTTCAATGCCACAATCATTCACCCTAAAATCACGGTCAACCCTCCAAATCAGAATTGGGGTTCCGGGAGCCATAAGAATAGCAGGATATAACCTAAAACCAAAGCAAACAAAAAAAAAAAAAAAACACCGCAATAAACTCACATTTAATTCAACTAATCAGTTGCTCCCCGACTGAAAGCCGCGATATCGAGAAGCCAATTGAGGTCAAACCTCGATATGGGCACCAGTCCTCACTTCCCTCGCGGCGGTCTATGTCGGTTAGGGTTTCGAGAGAGTTCGGAAGAACAGAAAACGTTCCCAAGCAAGTCTCTGGTATCGATCAAACCACATACTCTCAGTGAACTTACCAGCTTGGGAGGAAACGCGGAAGGAGAGAGCTGCCCAGAACACGAAGAAGCTCTTCAACAATCGAAGAACAAAAAGGAGAAATATGCTAAGAAAGAGTAATCCAAGAGAGAGAGAGAAGAGAAACAGAGAGCCTCTGCGGTGAGAGAATGGGAGCGAATAAATATAATTTGATTTCCAGAAGCATCGAAAGGCGGGTATTTATACTCTCGTCTGATACGGCAAATGCCCGGAATGTTGAATGGAATTACGAGAATTGCCACCGGGGCCGTGGGTGCATTACCGATTTTAGCCCTGCTTCGTGGGGCCGGATTGACCAAAATGCCGTTTTCTCGAGGGTAAGTGATACGTGAAGTGGGTGTAATTTGGGGAATTCAGAAACACCGGTTCTCCCAAGGGGCATTTGGGAATCTTCGAGTAATGAGGGTGAATCTGGAATTACGTGAATTGTGAAGGATCAGTGGGGCCGCCAATCGAATATTCAGGCAACGGCGTCGTTCGGTTATTTACCTCTTTAGCCTTGATGACGTGCAAAATGGCGGGAAACATCTCCCCCCCAACTTAGCTTAGTTAATAACAGGCGGGAAAACAAACTTTGTAAAAAAATATTTACAAATTATTGCTATATTAATTTTTTTTTATTAATATAACATTTGAACTTGAATTATTAAAATATACGTTTTTTTGTCCTAACCCTAAAATTTGGCTAATTAACTAAATTTTTTGTTTAAATTTTAATTCAAAAATATAATATAATAGTTAATTCAAACTTTAAATCTCTATTTTTCAAGTCTTTCAATAATTTTCTTAGAAAGATAAAACTCTATCCTCTTGAATTGGGTACTTATAAGAAATTACAAGTCTGGAAAACATCAAGAGAAGCAATGTATGTAACGTTTAAATATTTTTGTGTTTCATCTTTTCGTTTAGTTTTTAAATACTCGTATATTGTTTCATTCTTCCAAAAGGTTGAACCTCAACCCTAAGACCGTATGTTGTTTCATGTAGATGCTTTTCGTCAGGGTCTTTAGTTTAATTTGGGAAAACCCTAGGTATATATAGATCTCGAAGATTTATTCAAAGGCTTCTTTATTGCAGGCCGTATTTTGGACTGTGCAAGCTGGGCTACCGTACAAGACTCCAAATTTTAGAAGTCAAAATATTTAATTTTTACCTAGCTAGTTTCGAAATAAAATAAAGTTTTCAATTAAATGTAAAAGCATCCATGAGAAAATGGTAGAATGTGTTTATATTATTTTCAACTTGGAAGTCATAGGTTTGAAACTTGCATGTTGCTCTAGCTTTGAACATCTCCCTATTTTTTAATCTTTTTGCATTGCGAGTTTGTGCACATTATTATTATTATTATTATTATTATTATTATTATTATTATATTTTTATTATTATTTTTCCAATAATGTCTTTTGACTTTTTCTTTGTGCACAGTAACATTTTACCAAATTATTATTATTATTATTATTAAAATTACGGTATTGGTTTTAAAAATTTATGATTTTGGTAAAACCTCATTTATTTATCATTAGGGCCATGAAAATCTAAAAACTGGCCCTGGCTTATTGATGATTGCATTATCATTGAAGCATGTATCAAGAGAGATCACCTGGTAGCTAACCTAATTGCAACTTGTGTTGTTAATGTGGGGATATTTTTGGGATATTTATAGGATATTTTTAAGATGAGTATGCGGTGTAATGTATTCTTAGGAATTGAGGTTATGACACTAATATGCAATCACGATCAATATGATAATATATACAATCAATATTATATGAACCATATTGTAATTTTGGGAATGTTAAAAATCCATAAAAACTAATCTAGCATTGGAACAAAAATGGTATAGTACAAGAATTTCATGACTACATTGATGACCCTCAATTTCATACAAGAATTCTTGAACCTAATTTATATAAACTACAAGGCATTCCCAAACTAAACAAACCATGATAAGAGTATAAATAGACATAGTTATCATCCAAGGCAAGCTCCTTCCCTCACCCCTAAAATTTTGAAGTGTTTTGAATTAGAGGCTAATCTCCAAAAACAAACCATATATAATGCCCTGTTTATTTAGGTTTACATCAAAATATCAGAACAAATTGAAACAGACTATATGCGGCGCTTCTTCCTGAGGCGGCATCCGTTATGGGGGCGTCGAGTTGTATCCTCAATGTAAACAACGGGATTAGTGTCACCACGAGAATGATTATACCCCTCTTTAAAGCTAAGAATAGATTGCTTCTTTTTCTTAAAATAGGTTAAACCCGTTCACTTTCATGACCACAGACTTCAAGTTACGATTCCTTGCTTCACGCCCAATATGTTCTGCTGTAGATTCAGCAGCAAATCGAGAAACTTTCCCTCCCGATGCCAATGTTCCGGCTGAAGCTCCAAACTTCTTGTTCCCTTTTGAATCTGTGACGGTGATGAATGTGTTGTTGCGGAGCAGCTTAACATGAACAATGTCGGGATCGTTCTCAACTTGATATTGACGGAATGGAGATCCAAAAGGAGCACCACCCTTATCGTAGTCTTCTAGTAATCCCCGAACAATGTCCATGGATTTAGACTTCTTTCCAGTCTCAACTTCGTTTTCATTTCAGAGTCTTCAAAGATCTAGGAAACAAAGTGCGTGTTTCCAGGGTTGCTCAAACGATTGTCCCAACCCTGAGAATCTATTTATAGGCCATGCTGCCTTTGTTATTCCCTGAAAAACCTGCAATAAAATAAAACCCATTCCAACAACAGAGCAGGTATGAGAGGTAAGCTTGGACCAATTTTTTTTTTTTTTGGTTAGACTATAAGGTGTCCTGAGCAGGCCCTACTGTAGTCTAGGAGGCACTTTTAAGCCCGTACATACTCAGACTAATCCCTATCGCACCGGGCCGGCCCCATTAAGGGGCAAGTGCTGGTCAGGTTGGTTTTTCCATACGAGAGGGCTTGACTCCCGACCTCCTTAAGGTATGAGAGTGACGGCCACTCACCCCCGCCTGGTTTCGGATACGAATGTTAAATGTTAAAATAAAAGTGTTTTTCGTATAAGGAAAAAATGATATGATATTATCTATATCTATATAACCAAATAAAAAGCTTGATATGCAATTTTAGAGCCCAAAAGTAAAACTTTTACATGTTTTGATTCAAACGGTTTAGAAGGGAAACAACTTATTCAAAAGAAAACAAAGTGTCTGATATGTATTATGGAATTGAAACCATGCTTACTTCATTGCTTGAAGGGCATTTATGCAACCAGACTTTTAGCTTTCGGGCATGGATTTCATAGACTAGTCTATCCCAAAACAAACAGCCACTTGAGTCCTCTTGAGAATGCCCGTCTTTCAAGTACAAAATGAAGTTATTTTCAATATTTGATAACTTAGCCAACGTAGCTCAGAAACCACTAGAGGCCATAACATCATCTAGAATCCCCCAAACACCATAGAAAAAATATTGTGGGAGGATGGTAATTTTCTCATTTATAGTTGTACCAAAAACAAAGTCACAAAATTTTGAACATGAGTTCCATTGCATCAAACGCAAATTCATTTCAACAATAACGAGAAATCAATTAATGTTTTCAGTCATGGAACACAATAATTCATATCAACCAATAAGGATTCCATTGATTCATTTCTGTTTTATTCCCTTCAAGTTCCAAATTTGACAAGCAACACATTAATGTTTTCTCAAGAACTGGCCATCCCCAATTCTACAGAACAATTGAAAAATGGAAACTTCTATAAACCCAATATCTAGGCACTCACTTTACCAATCAAATTTTATAAACAGGCAAGTTCAAAAACAAATGATGAGTATAGCACAGAATATATAACGCATATAAACATGATACAAATAAAAGATACAGGATAAGAAGAAGTGCTGAAATGGGGCCTGAGTTGTGAAGGGGGAGCCACCCGGTGCGGCTCGGATTGCGGAATGCAGAAGAGACATCGAAGGGGCCCCCGGTCGGTATCTGGGTCCAAAAGATCCGAAGTCTGGTTGAATATGCCGGCCAACCGGCAGATGAGGGCAAAAGGGGCGCCGGAGGAAGCCATGAAGGCGACGGTGAAGTTTCTGGCCTGAATGGTTAAACAAGAAAACCCAGAGGGTTTGTAGGGTTTTCGACTTGCAGGGAAGGTCTAGAGTTCAACCTCAGTTTTCAGGCCTCGAAGGGAATTCACAGTCAAAAGAACAGATCATCAGACTACTACTACCCAAAGAATAATAATAAAACAAATAATATATGAAAGGCCATTAAGCAACTAAACTATAAGTAAATGCAATTGGATCATTAAACCCAATAAAATTACAATTAAGTTCCTTAATTGTATAAATTATGCATTTTGACATGATAATGCCCGTCATCACATAGTAGCTAGAGTTGTCAGTAAGGTCTTTAAAAGACACGAAGTGAAGCTCTTTCTATTCTACAACTGCTTCACTCGGGATAGAACAGAAATATAAAGCATACCAAATATAGTATCACTGGACAGAATATACAGTATCAAAACTTTACATATAAACCAATAAACATACAAATATACCGCAATATAAATAGATTTATAGCTTTAATATACAGAATAAACCATACGCAAATATATCAGATTGGCAAAGGGGCGGCGGAAGCAAACCAGTTGGTGGTTCGCGGGCGGTCTGCTGAGCAAAACCCAGTCGCCGCCTCCTGATATCGCGGCGCCGATTGAAATTGGGAAAAGAAAGCAAGAAGGAGCAGAGTGACGATGCGAGAGTGGAGCGGTGGAGGGCCGGGCCGAAGAAGCCGAGAACCGATACTGAAAAGTGGAGGAGCCGCCCCCTTTTCAACCCCCAGCAAAGGAGGCAATTTCGTAATTTTAAATAATTAAAACGAGAAAAAGTATGGGATCTTATTGAACCGGGATTTTGAACCCGACGTGAATCGAACACGCAACCTTCTGATCTGGAGTCAGACGCGCTACCATTGCGCCACGGATCCCGTTGCTATTAGCTATTCATATTAATATAATTGTATTGTTATTTAGATTTGGAATTGTAAAGAATAATGAGTATAAAGGTATATATGTCCCTACAAATTAATAAGAGTAATATAATTAAGAAGAAAACAATGACAAAATAGTCAAACCATATCACTGTTTCTTCCCATCTTCAATGGAAAAAACAAAGATTTTGTTTTCCTCAAAATGAATTCCATAAACCAAATACCAAAAAAACAACATTTTCCTCCACTTTAAGAAAAATATTTTTTCATGGAAAAACTTTTCCATCCAATCAAATATCCCCTTAGGGGATGAAAAACTAATTCCTCAAATATGAGGAAAACAAAATCTTAGCATATGGTTGTATATTATTTTTCAAGGTGGGAGGGAAGAAAGATTGAGTTGGTTTGGACTATTTTTACCCCTTAAAATTTTTTGTTTTTTTTTTTTTTTTTCTTGAAAGCAAAGGAGCTTTAATCATTAAAAAGCAAATGTTCGAATACATAATGGAATAGAATCAAGCCAAATTAAAAAACCATCAGAGTTCGAACAACAAACTGCCCTTGCCATAACATGAGCGGCTTTATTCACTGATATTGAAATGAACTTATAGACACACTTTCGTAGTGTCGTTGGAGCTTTCGGCATTCGTTAATGATGCAACCTGCAAACGATAAATCCTGTAACGAAGCCCGTAAGCAAATTACACACTTGCTGACAATATGAAAATATTATGATCTTCGAATAACCCACGTCCTTAACCATGTCAAAAGCTTCTTTAATGGTCATACTTCCGCCAAATGATGTCATCTCAACACCTTTTAAATCCAGACATTTTTTGCAACCAAGGAAAACATCCATTGCCCTGACTGCAATAACAATTCCGAAAAAGGTTAACTTGTTGTATCTGGAAACTGGCAGCATCACAGATACAGGAGCAATGTACCTTCGGGAAATATTTATCTTATTTATTTATGGAGAGTGGCTTGAATGTTTACTGAAGCGTGGATAAAGCATATCCATTCATAGACCAGCCGCTGCACTTCAAACAAAATCTTCTCATGCTTTCTTCTTAATATTATTGTATACGTGACATTTAGGTCTTATACCACCATTATTTTCTTACATCACAAATTCAACCCAAACAGTGGAAGTGACCAGTAAACTCGAATTTTCCAGCCAACCAAACAATGGGAATCCATATTCCAATAACTACTTTTTCCATGAATTTCAATTCATTTCCTTCCCCAAATATTTTCCGCGAACCAAATGACCTTACAGTCTCATTTTATCTGTCCCATATTACTATTCATGTTTTTTCAAAAACGGTCAAACTAATCTTTTCTTCTTTCTTATTTCTATTTCTATTAGCAATTTTTTAAAATGTATAAATTTGAGCATAGCTAAATATATTTCTAAATATATAAATTTTACATCTAATTCTAAACTTAATATAATGAAAAAATTAAATTGTTAATAACTTCTGCTAAATCTTATTTAATTGAATGAATGAGATACATAAAATAGGACAGAAGGAATATTACTTTTAGTTTAATAATAGAACAAGACGTTAATTAAATATATAATATGTTACGTGTAGTTTCACTACTAGTTTGGGTACATAATTAATTTTCTTATACTCATCTCTCATGAGGTGAAATTTAAGGCTGTAGTGTATGCTATGCGGTTGTTATACAACGGGCCATGGTTCATAGTTCTATGCGGATCGTAGTTGTCAAATGAAACTGTAGTAGAATTAAAATAATATTTTAGTGTTGTTAAAATAAACTAGTATGTGTAAAAAATAAAATTAAATAATAGAGCTCATTCAACAACATATATTGTCAAATGAAATTGTAATATAATTAAAATGATACTTTAGTGCCAAGACCTTGTAGTTTAATGGTCCCCAGGTTGGATTCTCATATTGGATGGTTTGAGTCGAGCCTCAGTGAAATACTTTGATATTGTTATAATAGAACTAGTGTATATTGTTAAATGAAATTGTAGTAGAATTAAAATAATATAATACCTGTTTTCAAAAAAAAATAAATATAATACCTAGTAGAATTAAAGGGGAAATCACACTTTTGGTCCCTCAATTAGTGCCAAATCTGTAATGTCATCCTTAATTCTCAATTTGAATACAATTAGTCCTCACAATTAGTCCTCAATTATTCAACCATTAAGCAGATTTGGTCCTTCTATCTGTTACTCCATTTAACACCGTTTAAAGCATGGGTAAAAATGGAATTTCACATAGCCTTGTAACCCTTGTTTTTACTTACTAGTTTTTAGCCAATTCCTCCGCCTTCTAGTAATTTCCGCCACCACAGTTGAAGAACCCTAACCTTCGCCATTGACACCTTTCTACCACTGCTAATAGAACACGGTATTAGGGGCGCGATTGCAGCCTTCTGTTATCATCCGTGAGGTTTCGTAGCACTTCCTTAGTACTTCATAGTCCACTTCTGTCTACTTTAGTTTCGTCCTCACTCTTCGATTCTGGAACCACATTTCCACTTGTCGCGACTGTAAATTTAGCCTTCTCGCCAATTCTTGCTTCTATTTTTGCAAATCAGGGAACAAAAAGTTCAATATTCAGTCATTTATACAACAAGATTGAAGGTTAGAAGATCGATTCTTATAAGATTGCACTGTAACAATATGAAAAGAGCTCTAGGGTAAGGATTCTGGGTAGTAGATTGTGGGTAGGATTCTGGTTGCAGTGTGAAAATTTCACCCGGTCTTATTATGAAATGCTTCTGGGCACCAGATAGTAGTCTGGCTACTGAGTCATTCTGATTTACTCTTCTACAATTCTATCAGGTTGGGTGTGAAAATTCGGGATAAAATTTTTTGTCTTTTGTATAGCAAGAAAATTTGCAAGATAAAACAAGAAAGAGATTAACAGGGAATTGAAAATGAGAATTACATAATTGAGGGTGGTGTGTTGTTTGGAGTTATCTTCCAAGATAACAGACTGTTGTTTGGTGAGCCTAAGTTTCTTCCTCGTACCGACAACCTCTTCATCATCCCAGTACTCATCCCTGGGAGACCCATTATCCATCGCCTCAAGTTTATCATCTTTGTCGTCGCTGATCTCTCGTTCCCTCTTCAAACTTGAGTCCGAGAATGACAACGGAGAGGCCGCCGCTGATCTCTCGTTCCCTCATCATCTTTGTCACCGCCGGAGAGGCCTGCAGGCAACCGTTCATCATCATCTTAGTGCTCCCGTCGTTCATAGCTTCAAACTTCAGTTCCCACGGCAATCCCAACGAGAGGGATGTCAGATAGTTGTCCAATAAATCAAAGGTGAAAACCTAGAAGCAAGCTTAGTTAAATTCGTAATCAACGCCTTAAAATCTATTGGACATAAAGAAATGATCAGTGGATAAGATTTATTACAACAAGGTTAGGGTTCTTCAAATGTGGTGGCGGAAATGGCTGAGAAGGCGGAGGAATTGACTGAAAACTAGTAAGTAAAAACAAGGCTATGTGAAATTCCATTTTTACCCATGTTTTAAACGGTGTTAAACGGAGTAACAGACAGAAGGACCAAATATGCTTAATGGTCGAATAATTGAGGGACCAATTGTGTTCAAATTAGGAACTAAAGATGACATTGCAGATTTGGCACTAATTGAGGGACCAAAAGTGCGATTTTCCCTAGAATTAAAATAATATAATACTTTGATATTGCTATAATGAAACTAGTGAGCGTCAAAAAAATTGAAAAAATGAAACTGTAGTAGAATTTAAATAATACTTTGATATTGCTATAATGAAACTACGTGAGCGTAGAAAATAAAATTGAAATCAAAGTAATATTATCAAATGAAACGAAGTGTAATTAAAATGATACTTACCTTATGGACCATGGTCCACAGTAATATTTGCCGTATGCTATGCGCAAATTATGCTGTGGACTCGTGTCCACAATGCATCGTGGACACGAGTCCAAAACGACGGCATTCCAGTTAAAAAAAAATAAATTGATTTTGTCTCGTCGTTAACGGCGTTATTCGTTTGTGGAATTATGAATGTACAATTATAGAATTATGAATGTACATTTATGGAATTATGAATGTATTGTTATGGAATTATGAACACAGAGTTCTGACATTATGAACTTACAATTATGAACATATAGTGATAAAATTATGAACATAGAGCTCTAAAATTGTGAACATAGAGCTTCAAGAATTTTGAATGTACAGTTATGGAATTATGAACACAGAGCTCTGACATTTGAACATATAGTGATAAAATTATTGAACATAGAGCTCTAAAATTGTGAACATAGAGTTTCGAAAATTATGAATTTACAGTTATTGAATTATGAATGTACAATTATGGAAGTATGAATGTACAGTTATGGAATTATAAACACAGAGTTCTGACATTATGAACTTATAATTATGAAGATATACTAATAAAATTATGAACATATGCTCCTATGAAAGATAACAATATCACTAACGACAACATTATTGTGTTCATAATGCATGCTGGACACAGGTTCGTAGCATAACGATTGGTATGCTATGCATATTGGCCTGTTCATAGTTACAGTCCATGAATATGGCTGAGCCCATGTTTCAGCCCCAGCAGAGGAGGCCAATTTCGTAACTTTAAGCATTACACGGGAAAAGGACAAGGATCTTTTTAAATCGGGGATTTTGAACCCGAAGTGAATCGAACGACGCAACCTTCTGATCTGGAGTCAGACGCGCTACCATTGCGCCACGGATCCGGTTGCTGTTAGCTATTCCTATTAATACTATTTATGTTTTCTTTCTTATTAATGGAATTATGTAATGTGTACTTTAATTTGGAACATGAATTTTCCATCCCGACAGATTATGTAAATCATCAGTTTATATAGATATAGATTTCATATAAGAGCAACAATATTAGTTAGAGTTTTCATTTAGTTTTTGTAGGAGAATACAAAGTAAAGGGGTTGCTCTAAATAATGATAATAATAATAATATATATAATATTGGAAACAAATAAATAAATGATACAATACAAAGTAAGTTTTACATGAAAATAATGAAAAACAAATCATACATTCTTTTAGCAAATAAGATCTTCTTTATTTAACGTAATAATATGCAAATACTATTATAATAGTACCATATAATACTATGTGCACACTAATTTTCATATAAAATTGACTTGCATTTATCGATATTCTTAAACATTGAGCATGGTGTTTAAAAAAACGAAATATCGATAACTAAGTTAGTAAGTACAAAAATGTTAAATTAGAGATGTGCAAATATAATTTAAAATTTTTATATATATATATAATATAATATATATATATATACTATATATATAATATATTATATAATAATATATAATATATATATAATAGTATATATATATGATTAATTATTTAATGTTTGAAGATTATTATCCCCAACCACCTTGTTAGTTGATCCAAATTCAAAGAGTTTGAGTATCCTGATCAGAATATGAGAGATTATTCAGTCGAGAGTTTATAAATAAATATACGCATTCGATGACTCAAACTCTTATCAACCATACATCAAATTCTTCATCCTTGAATGAGTTGATTAAGTGCAAATTAAACGAGACACTACAATTGTATAAATAAACCAATTCATTGTACTAAAAAGAGTTGAAAACTATCAATACACTAATACAATGCTTTGAGAGTTTGAGGTCAGCTTGAGCGACGGACAACTCTAGAGTTTTTAATATGTATAATCGGTTGACATTTTAAAGATATTCCAATCCTTTAAAATACTCGAAGATTTATGTTAAGATCTCCATTATTTAATAAACATACATTAACACTATTTTGTTATTACTTTTTTTTTTTTTTTTTTTTTTTTTTTTTTTTTTTTTTTTGTAAATAGTAATTGTTTTTGAAATGAATGATTCAAAGAAAAATTTGATTTTAGTATTTTTAAAATTATTTTTCATATTTTACCCTCTATTATATGTTTACTTTTCATAAATACACTTGTATTATGTCAGTGTAAACTTTATAGCGGAATATTTCGCTAACTATTTATTATTGAGTTAATACCCAAAATTATCCTCGATTATAGTGATTTTTCTCAATTTCGTCCTAAATGACTTTGGTGACTTAATATTGTCACAGATTTCTGTGTTTTTACTCAATTTAGTCCCAAACTTTTTGTTTTTGCTCAATTTAGTCTCTCCATTTATTATTCCGTCTATTGTTGTTAAATAAATAGACAATTCAGTAATTTTAATATTGACATCTCTTACTCATAGACATGTGAAGTGTGAAATTCATTTTTTTTACGAATTACTTCACAAATTACTCCTTAAATCTGCGAATATAAATTTGATTCGTAGGTCTGGGAGTAATTCTGGGTGTAATTCGTGTTGAAAGAAAGATTTCTCACTTCGCATGTTGAAAGTAAAAGAATGTCAATATTGATATTATTGATTGTCCTTTATTTAACACTAATTTGACGAAATAACAAACGGATGACTAAATTGAGCGAAAACAAAAGTCTGGGACAATATTAGGTCATCAAAGTCATTTAGAACAAAATTGAGAAAAACCACTATAGTCGAGGACAATTTTGGGCTCATTTATTATTCTTCATCCTACTCATTAATTTTCATACAGAATGTTTTAGGTTTTTGAACTCATCCCAATCAAAAATAGCATAATTTTTAAATATATACTATAAATATATTATAGTGTAATAAAAATATAATATAAAATGTAACAGATCGTCGTCGCCGTCTTCCGACACAACCTGCCGGATCAAAGGGTCAAAATTAATTCGGTTAACACCAATTAGGATAAATGATAAAAAAGACCATTTGCCCCTAAAATTTTAGACTAAATGTTGGATTAAAGTTTTGTGACGAAATTTGGCCTGCAATTTAACCAGAGTGATCAAAATTGACAAAAATTACATACTCAAGATATTAAATTAACACTTTTAAAAATTAGATGCTGAAATTAACAAAGCTTCTATAATCCTGTGAACAAAATTAAAATTTTCTCTAAATATTATATATACTTTCACAGAGAGACTCCGTATTATATTATACGAAGTATTATATAGTGCAATAAATAGTACTACGTATAATCTGTGCGTGGCAGCCACAGTCCACACTGAGCAATCTCTCTTCTCCATCCATCACCACCCAAGTCCCTATTCTCCCCTTCACCTTTTTGGCCTTATCTCTCCCCATAATTCCACTTCAAGTTCATCTCCCTCCCGGTGTATGCATTCGACGTCATGACCACGTCGTTTGCCCTATCCGGCACCGCCATCGCCAACGACCCCAAGCTTCAACTCTCCACCAGCTTCACCGGCTTCAACTTGAAGAAGAAGAAGAGCAGCTCCAATTCACTCCTGCTCACCAAACGCTTTCGCGTTTCTCGTTACCTCTCGCATTCCATCCCCCCTATCGCTTCCTCCATCAGAGCCGTTAAGACGGTATACTTGCTCCCTTTCTGCTTTCATTTTTTTGAATTTTTGCTTTGAAATTCACTTCCAATGGAAATGGAGAAGTTTGGGAGAGGGATTTCATTTTGTTCTTCTTTCTTAATCTTCCCCACTTATATCAACATTGTTTGTCTTCCGGAATACTATTACTCCTTGCTTGATTCTTTCATTTGATCAATGTGCCAATCCTAACTGGCGCAGCATTTCTATGTCTTATTCTCTGTTGAACCCCGATGGAAAACTGGAAAAAATTCGTTGCCATGGTGGTTATTTCAAAATTTTACTTGTATTTAGATAGAGAATTTCCAATTGTTGTCATTTTTTTTTTTTGCAGCAGTAAACCCTCAAACCTCTGCTGGAACCTAAGCGTAGTAAGGTTGAAATATTCAAAGAACAGAGTAACTTCATTAGGTATCCTCTCAATGAGGAGATTCTTACGGATACACCCAACATCAATGAGGCTGCTACCCAATTGATTAAGTTCCACGGGAGTTATCAGCAATATAATAGAGATGAACGCGGGACAAGGTCGTATTCATTTATGCTCCGGACAAAGAACCCTGCCGGAAGGTCCCAAATAAGCTCTACTTGGTCATGGATGATCTTGCTGACGAATTTGGTAATTGGAACTCTTCGCTTGACAACAAGGCAGACATTTCAGCTGCACGGGGTCTTGAAGAAAGACCTCAAAACAGTGATGGGTACCATCATCAGGAATATGGGCTCTACTCTTGGGGCATGTGGTGATATCAACAGAAATGTACTTGCCCCAGCAGCCCCTTTTACAAGTGGAACTTATTTGTTTGCTCAACAAACCGCTGAAAACATTGCATCACTCTTAGCTCCTCAGTCTGGGTTTTTATTATGATGTTTGGGTGGATGGAGAGAGATTTTTGTCAGCAGAAAGTCCGAAGTAGTGATGGCTAGGAATGATAATTTCATGGAACAAACTTCCCCGACTCTCCTGAACCCATTTATGGAACTCAGTTCTTGCCAAGAAAATTCAAAATTGCAGTTACTGTGCCAGGGAGATAACTCTGTGGACCTCTTTACAAATGACATTGGTGTTGTGGTTGTATTAGATGATGAAGGAGAGCCTCAGGGTTTTAACATATATGTAAGTAGGTACTTTGTTGGTATTTTTTTATTTTTATTTTTTTCAAACGTGTACTTTTAGGACAATAGTTCAAGTTATACATGATGATTTGCAGGTTGGTGGTGGTATGGGACGAACTCATAGGGTTGAGACCACATTTCCTCAGTTAGCCCAGCCATTAGGCTATGTACCAAAAGAGGATGTACTTTATGCAGTGAAAGCTATTGTTGTTACCCAAAGAGAAAATGGGAGAAGGGATGATCGCAAATATAGCAGGTTAAAATATTTGCTTAGCTCATGGGGATTAAGAAGTTTAGAACTGTTGTTGAACAGTACTATGGTAAAAAATTTGAACCCTGCCGTGCTTTACCTGATTGGGAATTCAAGAGTTACTTGGGCTGGCATGATCAGGTTAGAGTGCTTAAGTGCTCACTTTTGCATTTACTTATTCTTTATTTGTCTCTTGTTTCTCACCCCTTGACTGTTATTTACCATGTAATTTTTGTTTAACATTTTCTGTAGCAATGGGTCTAATGTTTTTACTCTTTGAGGTTTGTGATATTTCATTCTATATTTTGGCAGGGTGATGGTACTTTCTTTTGCGGTCTTCATGTTGATAGCGGTCGGGTTCAAGGAGAAATGAAGAAGACACTAAGGGAAGTTATTGAGAAATATAACTTGGATGTGCGTATTACTCCAAACCAGAACATTATCCTATGTGACATTCAGCGTTCTTGGAGGCGCCCCATCACTACAGCTCTTGCTCAGGGTGGCCTGTTGGTAAGTTTACAGTAGACACATTACATAAGAAGCTTTGAATATTCAGGGTTAAAGTACCTGGGAGGGCCTCATACTGTGGGATTTTGTTCAATTTAATCTATCTACTTGAGTTTTGGTCATTTTTGTATTGTACATTTTGAAATTGATAAAATTGAGGACAATTACTAACCCTGTTAAATAAAGCCAACAGAAATGCTTATGTTCTGGAGATACTGACATGCTAGAATCTGTAATGCCAAATTCATTTTTGTCTTGTCATTGCCACTTTACTAACATGTTAGGCATTTCAGGGTTATTATTTGTCCTCAATTTAATTAATTTTGGGAGTGCAAGGACAATACTGACCAACATATTTTTATAGAGACTAAATTGAATAAAACCTTCCTATTTTTAAAGATCTCTCTTTTAGTTGCTCAAGGTAAAACTACATTGGAGATTGGTTACCTCATAATTTTATGTAATTGACTGCTTTAAAATCACTATTTCAGAGTCCAAGCATTGTTGTTCTTACAACTTAAATGATAGATGTATGACAAGGACAAGAACAGCAATCATGAATTAGGATTCTTTGCTCTGTATGAATCTGTCTCACAACTTTCATCAATTTTCTGAGTGGACAGCTACCTCGATACGTAGATCCTCTCAACCTGACGGCAATGGCCTGCCCAGCTTTTCCACTTTGCCCTCTGGCAATAACTGAAGCTGAGCGCGGAATTCCTGGAATCCTTAAGCGGGTTCGAGTTATGTTTGAGAAGGTATTTTGTAGACAGCAGAAACATGTGAATTATGGTATTAGAAAATTAGGCAATGATGTTTACTGCTAAGCTTTGGCTCTATGGTTTCAGGTGGGTCTTAAGTATCATGAATCTGTGGTGATCCGAGTAACTGGCTGCCCTAATGGCTGTGCCAGACCATATGTGGCTGAACTTGGCTTGGTTGGTGATGGTCCAAACAGTTATCAGGTATGTCTTTTCGTAGCAATGTCCTATATTCGAATCGGAAAACTTTCTCAATAACAAAATTTCTTCATTAGATTTGGCTTGGTGGAACCACCAATCAAACTTCATTAGCAAAACCTTTCAAGGATAAGGTCAAGGTTCAGGATCTGGAGAAAGTTCTGGAGCCTTTATTTTACCACTGGAAACGGAAGAGACAATCAAGAACTGAGGCATTTGGCGACTTCACAACCCGCATGGTAAGAAGAAAAAAATGTTATTTTTTTGTGGGGGTGGTTGGCTCTATTACTCTTGGTAGTTGAGAATCTCTATCTCATACAAGCGTAATACATGTTTTTTTTGGTGATGACATGAATTAATTTGGTTTATAACTCGTGCCAGGGATTCGAGACACTTGATAAGTTGGTTGACAAGTGGGATGGTGTCCCAGTGACATCTCGATATGGATTAAAACTCTTTGCTGATAAAGAGACATATGAAGCTCTGGATGAACTTGCAAGGCTTCAAAACAAGAAATCCAATGAATTGGCAATTGAAGTGATTCGTAATTTTGTTGCTTCCCAGCAAAATGGCAAGGGTAATATTCCTAAACCCTGAATATGCTTCATGGCTGTGAAAGATATATAATCCTTTCTCCCTCCCTCCTCGGTAGCTGTTACCCCATGATAACATCGAATGTTGATACACATTCCACTTCTAGCACCTTGAGGCTTTGTGTTTTTGTAAATCTGCATCCCTTTTGTTTTCCTTTTCTGACATTTTTTTTTTCTTAATTGTACCAATTTTTTGTACTCTAGTTTATCATTGAGTCTCCTCTTCCAACCTGTAAAGAGTGGTATAGTATGGATAACTGGTCTGAATATTCTCAATAATCTGATTTTGTATGCTCTTTTTTGCTATCTGGCATGAGTAATTCAGAATGGTTAGAGTTTCCTTTCTTTACACCAGGAGCACACCTGAGTATGTAGGGCATACCTCAAAAATTGTAGAACTTGTATTGTATGCCTAACTTGGCCATGTCCAAGAGTTGGGTAAGTGACAATTGCAAGTAAGCATTTATCTTTGTTGAACATAATATATAAAATAATAAACTTACAGTCTCTATGTCTAACTATTACTACTACTTTTAGTTTAATAATAATAATAAAACAAGATGTTAATCGAATATATAACACGTTATGTGTAGTTTTACTACTAGTTTGGGTACATAATTATCTTATACCATCATCTTGGCAAATTATTACATGGACCATGGTCCACATAATTGTATGAATTATGAATATTATGTACATTTTTAATATATTAAAAGTACATTATTTTTATATTTTGAAGATATATTATATAAAATAATGTACCCTATATTAAAAATGTGTACATAAATAATAATTGTGTCATCTTTATGACCGGTGAAATTTAAGGCTCTAGTGTATGCTATGCATATTTGCCTGTCCAGAGTTACAGTCCATGACCGAGCCCATGTTTCAACCCCAGTAAAGGAGGCCATTTTCGTAATTTTAAATAATTACACGAGAAAGAGTTAGGGATCTAAGAACGGGGGATTTGAACCCGACGTGAATCGAACACGCAACCTTCTGATCTGGAGTCAGACGCGCTACCATTGCGCCACGGATCCCATTGATCTTTGCTACTCAAATTAGTATATATAATATATTTTGTTTATGTTTTCTGTGTTAGTAATGAAATTATGTAACTAGTATTTGTCTTGTGCGATGCACAGACAAGAAATGTATAGGTATTGTTATAATGTTATGATACTAAGCAAATTAATTTTATTAAAAATGTAAGTATAATTATACAATGTAATATTTAGACATCGGCCTATGATTAATGAATTAGTTTCATTATTTTTCAATAAAAAAAAAGGGAAACAAACATTTTTTTTTTTGGGTGGTTCGCTCTACTCTTGGTAGTTGAGAATCTCTATCTCATACAAGCATACACGTTTTTTTTTTTTTTTTTTTTTTTGCTGACATTTATTAATGTGGTTTATAACTGTGCGAGGATTCCAGAGACTTGATAAGTTGGTTAACAAGTGTGATGGTGTCCCAATGACGTCTCGATATGGATTAAAACTTTTACTGATAAAGAGACATATGGAGTTCAATTCTAGATGAACTTGCAGGGCTTCAAAACAAGAAAGCCAATGAATTGACGATTGAAGTGTCGTAGTTTTGTTGCTTCCCAGCAAAATGACAAGGGTAATATTCCTAAACCCTGAATATGATTCATAGTTGTGAAAGATAATCCTTTCTCTCCCCCCCCTAGTAGTGTTACCCCATGATAATAACATCTAAGCCATGGGGTGCTAGGAATGTTGATACACATTATTCCACTTCTAGCACCTTGAGACTAAATGGGAGGCTTGTGTATTGAGTAATAATATATGGACTTAGTGATGTTATATGGATTTCACCCCTTATTTTATATTTTACTCACGGTTAGCTAGCGTGACATGTTTTGATTGATTCAGAAGAATTAAAGTAGATATACTTTTTATTTCTTTCTTCCTTTACCTAATAAAATTTAAACACATGGCAAGAGTTATACGACATATAAGCACACTTGTGTGAGTATGCCGGCTCTAGGGCATACCTCAAAAGTTGTATAACTTGTATTGTATTCCTAACTTGGCCATGGGGACAAGAGTTGGGTAAGTGACAATGCACGTAAGCATTTATCTTTGTTGAGCATAATACATACTCCGTAAAATAATAAACTTGAAGTCTCAATGTCTAACCTATTACTACTACTTTTAATTAATAATAGAACAAGATGTAACTTGAGAATTGTGATTGAGTAGAAGGGACTCATTCATACTTAATCAACGGTCAAAATTTCAACGTTCTCACTACTAGTTTGGTTAAATAATTATCTTATACCCATCTCTCATGAGGTGAAATCTAAGGTTGTAGTGTATGCTATGCATATTGCCTATTCAGAGTTACAGTCCATGAATATGACTGAGCCCATGTTTCAGCCCCAGCAGAGGAGGCCAATTTCGTAACTTTAAGCAATTACACGGAAAAAGATTAGGATCTTTTTAAACCGGGGATTTTGAACCCGACGTGAATCGAACACGCAACCTTCTGATCTGGAGTCAGACGCGCTACCATTGCGCCACGGATCCCGTTGTAATTTTCTGTCAAATAATAATAATAATTATTATAAGTTATGTTTTCTTTCTTACTATTGTAATGTGTACTTTGGAAGATGATTAGATGAATTTTCCACCCGACAGATTATGTACTCAATCATCAGTTTAGATTAAGACCAACAATGATTTTTATTTAGTTTTTGCAGAGATGATTAGAAAAGAGAGAGAGAAAAACAAAAACAAAATTTCTAATGTGCTCAGTTGGTGTGAAATAATGTGTCAGTTAAACGCTCCTCAAGTGTGGCCTGCATATGATGCGGAATAAATTATTTTGTGTGGTAGTAGGTCTCATAGAAATCAAGTCTTTTAGTAATTTTTTTTCTTCTCTCACCTCTATTCTCTCTCTTCCACATATGCAAAAAAGCTGTAAAAAAATTCCAAAAAACTATAAATAGGATTGCTCTAAATAATGATAATAAGAAAAAAGATAGAATATGAAAATAAATAAATAAATGTACAATACAAAGTAATTTTACATGAACATATGAAAAGACAATCATACATTTATTATTTAATTTTTTGTTTAGCAAAATAAGATCTTCCTTATAGACGTAATATACAAATACTACTACAACAGTACCATACATTGAATATAATGTATTACATTATACACTATATATTTACACACTATAATTTTCATATAAAATTGACTTGCATTTATCGATATTCTTCTTCTCTCAAATACTGTCCATTGAACTATTGCATTTATCCATATTCAATTCTTAAACATTGAGCATGATGTTTTTTTTTTCCCTAAATTTCCGAATGGAGATAAAGCTAAGTTAGCAATGTAAAAGTGTTTAAAAATTAGAGTGTGCAAATATAATATGTTTTTTTAAGAATAAAATTATATGTTGAGATTATTATCCCCAACCTTTGTCAGTTGATCCAATGCTTAAAAGTTTGAATATCCTGAGATTATTCAGTTAAGAGTAATTAAATGAATCTAAGCATTTTGATGACTCAAACTCTTATCAACCCTAGCACATCAAATTCTTAATCCTGAGTTGATTAAGGGGACAAATAGACAATTGTCATTAGCATTAAGACAATCTGTTGTAACTTTCTTTGATTATTGTCAAAAGGCCACCATTCACTTATAGTTGGCTCTATTACAGGTGTCTACCACTTATTATAATTCATCGATGGACATATGCTTCTTCTTGTATAAATACCAATTCATTGTACTTGATAGCGTAAATACCACGTACTTACTATCAATAATGAACCAATCAAAAAAGCAAGTAAAACTTTTATTGAGCCGGTAAAGTCCCTAAGTACATCCTACTTGGTTGCAACGAGTACCGAGCGGATGCGGTCGGGAATCTCTGAATACAACCTATCGATCGTCCAAAAGTCCCCTACACTTGTGTGTCCGGAGGGTATTTATAGCCGTGGAGCTGAGACAAGAATCCGGCCTGGTCGGCATGCTTCCCACGTAGCCACCACGTGTCAACCGTTCGGGTGCCCGTCTGTCATCGCCTAGCGCTGCCACGGTGTCCTAGTCAGCTCTTGCGTCCAAGGGCTACCGCTCGGTGGTCGACACTCTTTGATCGGCGCTTCTCTGATCATCTCCGACCGGGTCCTTTTAAGCTTAATCCGACCTGTAACCTGCAAAAACAAGTAAAACGGGCCTCGAGGCATGTCGGTCGGGGGTATTCCCTACCAAAAGCCCCCAGCCCGTGCCTTTTTGACCGCTCGGGAAAAATGGGGCGGGGTGGAGAAGTTCAAACGTCTGCGGATAACCGACCAGACAGGTGTCATTCCCTTTCGCCACGTGTTGAGCTCTGCACGCCAAAAGGAAGTGCAATCGTCGCTCGAGTTCAGGAACGGTCATGTCAGGCGTGATGATTGGATTCCCGCCCAAATTTCCTCTATAATAGGCCTTTGAGAACTCATTCGAACTTCATACCAATCTACTGAAGGCGATCGGAACTCTCAGAGGACCCGAACACTTTCACAGCAGATCAATCGAGCAAGGAGTTCTCAGCTTTTCAGCAACCAAGTCTATCCATCGGTAATTTTCTAGTTCCCTCTTTTAGTGTCTTCTTTTTATGCTTTTAGCATTAGGTAGATGGAACTAGGCAGTTCCGACCTGACCCCCGAGCCCTTAACTAACCCCGACCCACCCTTAGGTAGTCCAGATGTCGAGCTCCGACAGCCAGAACGCTCGATTGGCGATTATGATCAAGACGTCGAAAATTACAGCGAGGAGAATAGACATCATGTCTTACTCTCCTGAGGTCGAGCAACGACCTGGGAAAGCCCGAGCGGGCGACTACAGTCCAGGAACCACAAGGACGAGCAGATCATCGGGATCTAGCTCAAGTGGTTCCGATAGCTCAAGCAGTGAGGAGACCCTCCACGAGCGGGCGAGGTCTCCGAGCCAAGGTGTTAGGGAAACACCAACTGGGGTGATAGGGGATCACCCAGGTGCAGTCCGCCGACCGGGGAGGAGCCGGTCGAGGAGAATGATGACACGACCGAATCGGCGGCCCGGTAGATGACGACGCCTTCCAGTTTCTAAATAGCGATAGCGTCGCGGAGGGAAATGAGCAAGCTCACCAAAGGGAAGGTTGGCCCGAATTGCTGAAAGGCTAAGCGGGGGTGGAGTTCGATACGAGCAGGCGGCTCGGGAATGTGATTGATCGGCATCAAGGGAATGGATCGGGATGGCACTACGACTCCCCTTAGCCCCGATCGAATTCCCTTTCCCCGCGATCCTAACGGCCTTCTTGGGCTATTATCGGGTGGTACCTGCCCAAATTTGCCCGAATGCGCACCGGATTCTAGCTTGCTTCACTCCAGATCTGCGCTCGGCACCGGGTGCATGCTCGATGGAGCTCTTCAATTTTATCTACCAGGTAAAAGTCCTCTCGGGAAATTACGGAGGTGGATTCTTAATGATAAACCCGGAAGGACGCTGCACGATCTCTGGGTTGCCCGGGAATAATAAGGGCTGGAAGAATCGCATTTTCTCGGTCAAAAATACGACCCATGGATTTCTCCGGTCGACAGGGTGTGGAGCACCCATTTCAGAAAGCAAGTGGTGCGGACGAGACGCCACTTCTCCGGGAAGCTGTGATGAGAACCTCGAGCGAGGTTCATGAATACAAGGATCTTCGGTCAGGCGGAAAGCTTGGCCGCAGCCCGGTTGCCCGAGCCGGTGTATATACGCTTGAGGAGAAGTACAAACGGTCCCAATGGGCTGGTGCCCGGGCCTCTGCTCGGGGGAAAACGGAAGGCAGCAGGTCTAACCCTACTAACCCTTCTAACTTCCCGATCACTGGGCCCATTCCTCGATCTAACCATGTTCTTTTGTTTTTGCAGATATGGCGCCCAAGCGTGTTCCGCCCGAGCTCCCCTCCCCGAGCTAAGATAGCGCTCGGGAAGAAGAAACAACTGGAGGCCATCCGGAGAGGCTTCGATCCCCGAGGGGTCGACCAGTCAACCGGTCACTGTGTGACCGACGAAGGGGCGTGGTAGACGTCTCGGAAACTTGGTCACCGAGTGACCAACCAAATCAAAGGGCTCGGGCTCGAGCCAACCGACCGAGACGTCATCCAAGGGGTGACCGGGAGCAAGCGCAGCGGTCGGAGAAAAGCCCCGACCCCAACGATCGGCTCGGGGATGGCGACGCTTCCATCCTCTCCAAGATCGGCAATCTGACGCCAGCCGGTCCGGAGCTGAACAATTTCGAGCTCGACCCAGCTGGCCGAGCGAATGGGCGCGGTCTCACCGAGGTACGACACTCTCCTTTTCTTTTAGTCTTCATTTCTTAAGTATATCAACCGTTGCTAAACTCCTTTCTGTCTTATGCAGCTCTCCAAGGTCGCTCCTTCATGGCAAAGCGCTAATGGCCACTGAGGCCGATCGTACAGAAATTGGCCGATCGCCGGCTCA